>CM035414.1:86174582-86202082 GCA_020310875.1 Ceratopteris richardii | reverse complement strand
ATAACGTTTCACGGCAATGCACTACATAGTTGCTATGCTTTCATTGAAGCTAATGCACTTTTCCTTACAAGTGCAGATGGCTTCTGAAGATTCTAAAGCAACCATACAAGAGGAAGTATTGGAATTTCCTCTCCAAAGTATCACCAACGCAAAGGGACACTGGTTTCGAGAAGATCAACCGGCTGGGGAATGTCTCTCCCTGGCAACTATAAAAATCATGGATACAGATCATCAATTTCCGATCATGTCCCAAGACTTCAGAGTGTTGCATGAACTCCCATCTACAATTGCCATCATGAAGAAAGCAGGCATTCATAAATATTTTGAATTGCCAATCTATAAGCCCGACTTTCAAAAGTGCACATAGGTCATGAACATATTACAGCCAGCACTGCATGATCCATTGGTGCCTGAGGCTAGAGTGATGGATAAAGCAGGCGAATGGGTAGTCATTTAGTTTACACATGACTTGATCAAGGAAGCTTTTGGATGGGAAAAAGATGGAAACACAGTAGTGAAAGAAGAGAGTCAAGGGGCAGAAACCAAAACGTTCACCGACATTAACAGAGCCGACATAGAAGAAGAAGTTCGACTTACCCACCAGCACTTCTGCTTCCCAAATATGCATCGGTACACGGCTCTGCAAAAGATCATTGTTCAACTGCTCTCACATGCGATCAAACAGATTGGAAATCAAATTAATCTGACTCCTTACATACAGGAAAGACTATTCGAAGCAAAGAAGCAATGGAATAATAAGAACTTTCTCAATGGAAGCGTCGCTCTGACAATATTAATTTACCATGCTTTAGGCATTAGAGAGCACTTGCAAGAAATGCCACCTTCAACTGCCATAGCTAAGTATGCCAAAGTCGCCACAGTTCCTAAAAAGAAAAGGGGAGTCAAGATTGTGGAAGAGGCCGCAACTAGCTCTCAACCCAGAATGAGAGGAATAAAGAGATTAAGGGAAGTAAAGCAAGTGGAAGAGGAAGCTCCAGCAACAAAAAGAGTGCATGTGCTTCCAAAGACAAGAATGGAAGAGTAAGGGCTGATTACAGAGGAAGATTTAACTCAAGCTCTTGAGGATACACATCAATATATAGGAGGGAAAGTCAATTTACCAGTACAAGGGCACCATTATCAGCAGGCCCAACAGGAGATAGAGGCCAAAAAGAAGCGCACAAAAGTACACCGCTACACAGAATTAGGGTTGGATAACTCAAGCTCGTCTTCGGATGAACACGAAGAACCCGATACTTGATTGTTGAATGTGGATATTCAAAGAAAATCAAAGGATGATGGGCAATGGGAAGAGTTGAATGCAGTCAACTATGAGGAAGTAGACGAAGGAAAAAGGTAAATGACAATTTCGTCCACCCCACTCAAGACACTGCAAACAAGGAAGCAAACCCAGAAGGGACACATGTCCTCAACATCAATGAGACTTCCACAATTCTTACGCGCGAGGTGTCAATCAAGATACCAAAGAAAGAGCCTCAAGAAGCGACAGTAGAAGAAGCAGAACCCTTCACACCAATAAGGGTCGTGGCAGAACCCTCCCCCATGGATGTCACCTTTCAAGGGAGTGCCACAAAAATTATTGATTTGGATGAAGAAGAAAAAGAATCAAAAATACAATTACAAATTAGACAATCCCACAATGAAACCATCCATGTAGAGCAAGGAAAAGATGTGCAAACCGGAGAAGCTCCAAGCATACCTAGGACATGGTTGAATGTCGACATCGCTCAGCTCAAGCTAGTAGTGCAAGACATGATCAGAACCGCAATGGATACACAACAACTAATGCTTGAGGCTGATGAAGACTACGATCAAGCGATGCAGGACAAGCATGAGCTTCAAGAAAAAGGTAAGAATCTTTCGGCAGAATTAAAATTAGCAAAAGAAAAAATACTACATAAAGAAAAGGAAGTCCAAGAAACCAAAAAGCAGTGCAAATAGTTAGAGATAGAAAATGCAAAATTAAAAGAACAACTCTAGGAATTAACGAGGAAATATGAAGCTAGTGAGGCTGAGAAGGCACGAATGCATGCCCATAGTAAAGTACTAGAATCACAAATAAAGGTATATATGGAAGAGGCAGAAAACCTAAGGAACCGAAACAAGGAGCTCATGATAGCTCTTCTAAGTGATCAACCAGTAGAAATTCAGGGAAGACCAGAAAAGAATATCAAAGAATTAGAAGAAAAGATAGCTAAGCATGAAGAACATATCAAGCAGGAACAGACCACCATTGCTGAATGGGAAAAGAGGTACATGGAAGACACCGCAGCTCTTAGGGCAAAATGGAAAAAAGCTGAGAATAGATACCTAGTGCATTGTAAAGAAGACACAGATCAACTCGCAATAGTGGTAGAGAAAATACAGAAGAATAAGGAAACAATTTTGCAAGCATAGGAAGAAATTAAGCAAAAGAAGGAAATGATAAAGCAACTACAGGATCAACTAGCACACAAGGAAATTGAGGGGACACCAATAGTTCATAAATCCACAGAGGCTACTGAGGAGACTGAGGTACGTCCTCTCTCTCCCCCCTTGTATCATTTGCCACTAAGGGAGGAACAGGAGGTCCAAATTGAACATAATACTCGGGACATTGCAGAACTGAGCCGATCGAAAAGGGCACTACTGGTGTCCCAGCTTACTGCTAAATTCGAAGATCAAATGATCCAGGTAATGAAGTAGGCCCAAATGGACAACAAAAATCTGGATCAAATTTTGAGACCTTTCAATGTACCATATGGACTACTTAAAGAACAAACACGACAATATATAAAGACTACGACGAATAAGGATCCGGACCACAACCTTCAGTTCAGCCAAGATACATTCAAGTATACTCAGGAAGAATTCGAAAAAGCTGATCCCATATGGAGACACAAAGTTTTGGAAAAGAATCCTACATTGCGGGTACAATGGGAAGCATCACCATACGCGCTTCAGGTAAATCCAGCATTTTGTCTAGTACCCCGTAGACGCTCCTAGTCGCAATTTTGGGAAGGACAACGATTGGGAAGCATCAATAATCAATGGCTGAATTACCCATTGTTACCCAGTTCGCCACATAACTACCTACCAACAGAAGAATATATGGTCAAAACTATGGAATTCTGGCTTGCACGATATGCGACTGTCCCGAAACATTGCTTTATGTTGGAGACAATGTCAAAGATTTCAACATATGTAATTATTTTTACTAGGTTTTGAATAACCAAAAGGCATGGCGACATGGATAGGACATCACCCTTTCAAAGAACTCACCCGGGTTCGAATCCAAGTGGCTACATTGCGGTAGGATTGGCATGTTTTTTCATTGTAGCTTTTATGAAAAGCTTGCGGATAGCGACAACAATTTTCCTGATAGCACAAATGTTTTTGGTACATAGCATTTCGAGGAATTGGACACCAATCATAGCTTTTGAGTTATGCTTTTCACATAGCTTCAATGCTATATAACAAGGGGCTTGGTCACTTGTTAGACATCACTCAAGTCTCTCAAGTGCTCAAGTCTAAGGACAAGGAGGTGATCAAGATCTTGGAGAAGATCTTTGGAGGCCATCTTCGAGGAGGCGTTCTCACACTCTTGGAGGGGTGTGATTATTCGGAGTGTGGTCTACATCTTGGTGCTTATTTGGAGGAGATTCTTCGAGCTTATCATCAACATCCTTTGTTGGTTTATTGTAAGTAGCAAGTCTATTTCCATTCGTACTTGCTAGGTCACTTGTTTTTATATAGGTTGATCAAAATTCGGGTTTGTTGTACAACAATTGTAAACTGTTTTCCATATTCACACACACACACTCTTCATACCTCTTAGGCATACACTCTCTGGTATCTAGTTCCTATTTATGCTTAGATATAGATATTGAGAGTTTGTATCATATATACACATTGTATATACGTTAGTGTAGGTGAGCCTCATAGCTTACGGTTACACTTGAAATCTCATCTACTCTCTCTCTATCTCTCACTCATCTATTTTTTAGTATTAAGGTGTGTATGTTAAGGTTCATATGTTGGAAGATCTTGTAAACCTATGATATTTTGTTATTGTGGCCCACTTCCACTTCCAACATTGGGTATCAGAGCTTAGGATACCAACATTTGGTATCAGAGCTTAGCATACCAACATTTGGTATCAGAGCCTAGTTGACATACACCCTTAACAAGATGAGTGACTATAGACTTGAGAATGAAGACAAGCTTCAGGGCATGTCTAATTATCCAATGTAGAGGTTTATGATGATGAATCTATTAGTAACAAAGGGCTTATGGAATATTATCAACGGCACTTATCCAAGGCCAATACAAGTTGGAGAAGACGTATTTCTGCTCAACAAGAGGTTAGTGAAGAAGAAGAAACTCTTTCATCATTAGGAGTCTGTACTACTACCAAACTACTTCCTACAGAAGAGCAATCTAGACGGGATTCAAGGGATCCACTAGCACTTTCATATATTGCTATGGGAGTTGAGGCATATTGTACCCTAGATCAGGTCTTGTAAAACCTGTCATCAAGCTTGGTTGGAGTTGGAGAATCTCTATCATAGCAGAAACCCTGCTAGGAAAGCTCATCTAAGGAGACAGCTAGCCAACATAAAGATGAAAGTTGGTGAATCGATTCAAAAACATATTTTGAAACTCAAATATTTACGAGATTAGTTACTCAATGTCGAAGTAAATATTTTAGACGAAGAGATGGTAAACTCACTTCCATCTACATACCATGCTTTTGTTACTTCTTTATATCTCTCTACAAGAGATAGAGAAATTTCATTTGATTCAGAGCTACAATTCCTATTACTTCAAGATGAAGATCAACAAAAGTGTATGGAAGAGAGTGATGAAGCCATGTTATCATCATCTAAGGGAAAGAAGAAGAAGGATACAAAGAAGGAGAAGAAGATTCAACAATGTAAGAAGGAAAGTAACTCTTCTAATCCTAAATTTTCCAGTTCTACCCCTAACGCTTCCTCTACATAGATATAAAATTCTTCAACTACATCTGATTGAAAGAAAGGAGTTTGCCATTACTGTAAGAAAGATCATTATATATTAGAATGCAAAGCAAGGATTTTTAATGAGAAGAAGAAGAAACCATCATATAATAGTGTTGAATATGATCCAAAATTTAAATCTTCAAAGGTAGATTCAGATGCATGTGCTACTATTGAAGAGATATCTTTTGATCAGGTAGCATTAAATGCAATCTCAAATAATCCTTGGATTTTATATTGTGGAGGTACTAAACATATGACAAGTTGCATAAGGTATTTTCCTCACTTTCTAACTCTTCAGGGAGAAGAGTGACCATTGCAGATGGTCATGATTTAGATATTGTTGGTGTTGGAGAAGTGAACCTTAAGTCAAGGGCAAGTGGAAATTTCACATTTTCTAATGTTCTTTATGCTCCATACATGAAGAAGAATTTGCTCTCTATCTCTACTTTCTTTTTATATGGTTATAAAGTTGTTTTTGAAAACGATTCATGCCAAATCCTCTCACCTGATGAGTAGCATTGTCTACTTCAATGTCAAAATAGAAGTGGCATATTTGTGTTATCCCAAATTAGTGATGCTACTGTTGCTAGGTCTACTACACATAAGGAGAACATGAAGTTATGGCATGCTAGATTTGTTCATATCAGTTATACAGCTCTCCAGCATATCAAAGATCAAGGTATGGTGGAGAGTTTGCCTATTTTTTCTTTACCAGACGATGCAAAGTCATGTGAAGGATGTCTTGAAGGAAAGCTTCACAAACTACCTTTTAAGAAACATGGATACATCACGGCCACAAGGAAGGTGCATATCATACATTCAGATGTGAATGGTCCAAGGAGAACATATTCTATTCACGGTTTCAGGTACTTTGTTATGTTCATAGATGATTTCTCAAGATACTCATGGATTTACGATCTTAAAGTGAAGTCAGAGTTTTTCCTAATTTCAAGAAGTTCTTAGCTATGGTTGAAAATGTAAGTCAATCAAAGATCCAGATTTTGAGAAGTGATAGAGGAGAGTACATGTCTAAAGAATTTAGGTCTTTTCTTTACATGCTAGAATAGAATGGTGTTGCAGAGAGAAAGAATAGGATACTTGTTGTATCAGTGTCTGTCACATGATAGATTTCTTGTAAAATCTCACTGTCAAATGACAGGCTTTTTTTAGAGGAGGTAGGTTCAAGGATTAAATGAAACATTTCTCACTCATTCAACATCTTTAACCTAGATAATCATGGCTCACAAGATTAAGAAAAGAGGAGTTAGTTCTGAAGTGCAAACATTGAGAATAAACATAAAAATGTGCATTATAAATCATGATCATTGAATCTCGATTTATTAGACATGAATGATAATAATATATACATACAATATAAAATCAAGTAGATCTATGATGAAACATATTAGTCTTTCATGAGCAGTCATTATTTGTATGCCATCTTCGAGCCCTTGGATACTATATTTAACATTGTTGGCATCATGGAAGACGAGGTGCATGTACATATACAATCAGCCATTGTTTTTGTAGGTTTTTTGCCTTATCTTTCCAGTGTGAAAGATATCAAATTCATTGATCAATCACTTCAAACCTGCACCACATACATTCAACCAATCATTGGGGGTCTACATGCACTATCATTTATGAAAAAGTTTTGAATTGCAATGATTCATCAATCTTGTGCTTTTCTTCTCATGTCTCTGTTGAATTTAGTAATTACCATGTAAGAAGCAAGAGAAACTTTTTTGGTTTCCTTTTTTATTCGCTAAAAGCTGATGACTTGGCCTCCCTACAGGAGCACACACTCAACCCATGCTCCTACAAAATGCAAAAACTCGAACTTTTTTGTAGTATGCAACTCAAATCGACAGTAAGAAGCAACCTTATCACATTTGCCAGTGTAGTTTTCACAACCTTAGCACATATTTCAACACAAACATGTACATATGTATATACATGTACATGTGTATGTATGTAAACTACATAAGTATTCATCTACATGAGCTTGCAGATATGAATGCAGACAGCTATGTACCTCTATGCACATGCAGATATGTGTGCATGCATGTACAAAAAAAATGTCTGAATGCACCTTTGAGTACTAAATTGTTAGAATGCAATGTTGGTTGAAAGAGAAAATCCAATCTTTTCCGTGGTAAATTGTTAAAATACAATATTTTATTTCCTATATAGAAACTCTTAAATCCAACAAGGAATTTTCAATCGTAATCTTTCAAGAATCAACACTCGAAGGAAATCGTCCAAAAAGCAACAAGGAACAAAGTTATCATAAGGCATTGCCAACTAAATCTTACTCATTTATTTACCTTCTTGTACCCTTTCTATCGTTCTTGTCAACACATCATGAGAGCAGCGTATAATCTCCGCGTGCCTTCAAATTATTTATCAACTTCACTTGTTCAACCCTCCCTTATAGTCTCATAGGATTTATTGATCCCAATAGGTCCCTCAATCTAGATCAAACCCTTTATTATTTATGCTCAATGGATGTACATTGATCCTTTTGGTACGCTATGCAAGCACTTATTTGACAAAAGTAATGAAAATCTAAATCAACAATCACTAAATACAGCCAAAATTACTCATAACTTATGCCCATCATATCACAACAATCGTCAATCGTCTTCTGTAAACTAGTCCAAAAATTTGAATCCATGAACTAAAAAGACTTTGACTCTAGATCGACAAAACGAGATCAAAACTGCTTTGTAGAGTTGATGCATAGTATTCGTTTTTTTACACTAATCCAATCCCTTTTCAAGATTACAAAACTGATTAAAAGAACTCAAAGCTACCTCTTATTTATATTCTCTCAGTCTACATTTGCAAGTAAACATTGTTCTTTCTAATCAAGTATGCGATAGTGTAATATGATTGAAGTCAACCAAGTAGCCCCTTATTCTCTCTCTCTGCATTTCTTTCCTTGTGCTCGTTATTGATCACTTTCTTTTGCCTTCACTCTACTGTTCTCTTCCCTCAGCTCAGCTACGTCTACATAAACACATATTGATAAACATGCATACATGCAAATACAAATAGATTCACACGTTCACGCATATACATAATCTTCACAAGAACGATTACTTGAGAAATTGTAATATACTAAAATAATCTGCATGCCAAAATGAAAGGATTGCATTAAATGTACTATGAAATGTGTCAAGATTCATCACGCAAATCCATGACATATATCTACATTAGTTTAGGCATGACATGAGGATTAGCATTAAACACAGGAACAGCTTCACCATGAGAAACATGAAATATGATAAAGATAAGGCGCACATATCAGAATGATTCAGGAAGAAAAACATAGCTATAGATAAGCAGAGGCATATTGAAGCAGAGAAGAAGTGAATAAAGATATGTTGAAAGGACAAACTCACACTTGTGTACGAGAAGAAACAAAGAACTCGAAAAATTGGAAACATAAAGGCACCCGTTCTGAATCATTCTTCTTCAATGTATATCCTTTTAAGAAAGATAAAAGAGAAAGCCACAGACACTAACTTGCACCTTGAGTCCTTGAGCCTTACGCAAGTGATTTGTGAGCTTCGGAGGCCTATCGCTTTAGGTTAAAATGAAGATGTAGGTGAGTCATGACACTGGTAGCTACTTGCAGCTCAGCTAAAAGGGAGAAGAGTGACACTTGCTTCCTTCATGTAGAAAGGGGAGAGCGATGCCAATCAGTACAACCAGAGAAAACTTTCAAGAGTCAAATGAGGTTTTGTGAAAGTAGACCTATTAACGAGGTTTCACACGTTTGTGGACAATCAAGGTGACGATACCTATTAACCAGGTTTCAAACATTTGTGGGCAGTCAAGGTGACGAGCATCAAGTGTAGAGACTTGAAAGTCCTATGAACCCTGGCTTGCAGCTAAGTATAGATTGTAAGTTCATTTTCATATTATATGTATGTACTTACAAGGTATAGTACATATGAAAATGAAAATTGATTTTTTTATATGAACTTGTCAATTGATAGGTAGATTTCCATTCGACCTATCACTTGACAGGTAAATCCTCACATGCTCCTGTGATTTGACAGGAAAAAGAAATTTCTACCTATTTTTGATAGAAAAAAGAGCCTTTGACAGGAAAAAAACCGTCACTTTTAGGCCTTGGTCGTGAGTCGCATGTCCAAAACCCTTGCAAATTGCAACGACGTTCCTTTTTTTGTCCAAAACCCACATACATGACTAAAATGGTCAGAACATCAAAATCGCCTTACAAATTACAATGAACAAATCCACAGTAACTGGGAAATCCTTAGGCAATGGCTAGCACAAATCGTGATAGATTGAAGGTAGTGTCGGGAGAGAGTGCCCCATCGCCCATCACACACACTCTCCTCGCGCTCTCATTTTGCTTCACACTCCTTATAAATAAAAGGGCTTTCAAGGAGTACTTGCGACAGACATTCAAACAAACCAGTGTTCGATTGTATGTCGCCAAGTCTTCAAATCCAAATTCATTTCACCCACTTACCTAAGCGTTGATGAATATCAAGGGAAAACACTTAGGCTTATTAATACACGATTAAGAGGAGTGTTTTGAGGGGAAAATAAGCACGCGGTCAGATTCTTCTCTTTTGTGCAATTCACCATAGGGTATTTTAAATCTCACGCGGTACTTTTAGTCCATGCGCGCCTCCTTCACGAAGATCATAAAGAAATTGTTGATGTTTAGTGATTGTGTTTTTCAAAAAAATCATTTTGAGGTAGGCTCGTGTGTCCACCAAGGGATTTCTAAGTTTATCGATCAATTTTCTCTTCATGGTCAGGGTCTCCAACTTGTTGTTAGTGGGTTATGTGCATCTGCCTCTAGAGGACAAAAGCTCCCATGTCTCTCTAGAGAATTTTGGAGTTAAACCCTCACTCGTCTACCTTTGAAGGGAGGATATTTTGCTGAAGGAGGAAGAGCTTAAAAGAATCTATCTTATTGGTCATTTCTTTGGTCCTAAGCCACCTCTTGAGTCCTTATGGCAATGGTTTCGTAAGGAGTAATTCTTTCGTGACTTCATTGTCAACAAATGTAGGTTCTTGCCAAATAATCACATGCTCTTGATTTTTGAAAATAACAATATGGCCTTTTTAGGCTTTGCAAATTGGCACCTGGTAGATATAGAGAACAACCTTGCACCTTTTTATGTGGTTTCCTAAATTCACTGCAAATAGGTCAAAGGCGCTACACTATCCACTTTGGATAGAACTCCCAAACTTTCCCTTTCTCTTGTATGCTTTCATTAAGGAAATTGTGTTGCCTTTCGGTTGGCTTCTTACCTCTGGGGAAGACGTTAGGGGTTTCATCCATGAAGGTGTGAAATACTCATTCAACATAAGATGGCATCCATTGATTTGTATCGAAGGAGATCTAAACAAAGATCTCCTATCCAAAATTTCCATACACATTGGAGAAGAGAAAACCATTGAGCAAGAGATTTTATACAAAAACTTGCCAAATACTTGCTTTCACTATGGTTTGTAGGGCCATAGGATTAAAGATTGTCCTATGAGACAAAAGTCCATTAAGAACAAACAAAATCTGGAAAAGGCTAATGTGATAGGGATCAAAACAATTGTAATGATCCAAAGCGATGTCCCATGCACGTCACAAGATCATCCTCTTGATGATGAGAAAGTGAAGGAAATAGAAGTTGTCTAACCCCTCAAGTGTAAATTTTATTGGCCAATGGATCCATGATAAAAGCCTTAACCCAGACTTCATCTGCCTTCAAGAGATCAAAATTGACAGTAAGGACCTTCAAAAGAGATTGAAATGTATTTTGTCATCCCATGTCTGGCTGTCTAGTGCACACCCCAAGGGAAATGGTGGCTCAACTATCAGCATTAAAAGTAGTTGGTACTCTAGACTTGCGGATACCCTAGTGGATTAGAACCATCGATGGATTGGGGCTTCCTTTGGTAGTCCTATGCAGTTCACCATAGTTTGTGTGTATGGTCCCAATATTGATTCTAAAAGATTTGCCAATTGGCAATCATTGGACTCTCAGGCCCTCAACATCCTTCTTTGTTTTGTTTTCAATATGGTGGAGGTTCTTTTTTATAGATAGGGGAAACAAGGGCAGTTTATTGAGGGTTGTGAGCAGGATGTCTGCGACCAAGTTAAGCTCAACCTTGATCTAATCGAGATCAAAGACGAGGATGGTTTCTCTTGGCTGAACCTCAAGGTTCCCCCTTCCCTCTCCTAATGTTTGGATCTTGTTGTCTTTCATCACTACCCAATTATGCTTACCTTCAATCCATACATCAACCTCAAGAAAGCCCCCTAGTTTCATGCCAATCTCACAAACTTCTCATTTCCCTCAATCCAGTAGGAGATTACCGCTGCCTGGAATTGGGCCTTTTTCGCCCACTCCTCTCCAACCCACTGTTGGAGGATGGAGGTCATGAAGACACAACACAGCTTGGTCAAGACTCAAAAGAATCTTCAAAACATTTGTTGAGTTAGAAGGGAAAACCTTATTAAAGGTGTATGCATCTTGAAGAAGAAATCAACAAAGGCCACTCTTAATAGTAGATAGGGCTACCAAAAATCAAAAGCATGTTGAGATATAAAAAGGAAATTCAAAGAAAGAATCTCCAAATATACTTTAAAGATTGGTGGGAAAGAAAATTAGACAAACCCACTAAAGAGATGTGCGGCCTCCTTAAGAAGAATAAGTTGAAGGAAGTGATCCCCTTCATGATAGATATCAATGGTGTTGAGTGCAAGATGGATGAAGAAAATGTTAGATATACTCAATAGTCCACCCGCATGTGACTGAAAATGATCCATGGTACTCTAAGTTGTATGGCCCCCATTATGAGGAGAAGCCATTATGAGAGTTCGGACATTTGTGATGAGGTCTACTTGTGACCAAGAAAAGTTCTAGATGATCTATGTGAATCTACTCACAAGGCTAACCTAGGCATATAGTTTAGTCACACGAGAATTTCAGGGGTATGTCAGCTGGATAGTCAACCAATCTGGAATTACGGTAATGTGTGTGGAGTCCCGATGGAAGTCCACAGGTATGATAGCTCAATAGTTAACCTATCCAAAACTACGATGACCAGTTCAGTAGTCAATCTATCTAGAATTACTTTGACCAATTCAATAGTCAACCTGTCAAGAATTATGATGACCAGTTCGAAAGTCCGGATTTGTTTGGTGGCCAGTCTAATGGGTGTCCACACTGGACTTACAATGGTTTTTCTAGAGCTATAGAGGTCCAGTCCAGTGGGTGTCCAATACGATGGTTTACTCAGTCCAATAATTATGGATGTTTTCGAAATTACAAACGATCCTAATGATAATGCCTAAAATAGTCAACCTATTTGGAACTACGATGACCAGTTGAGTAGTCAACCTATCCAAAATTATGATGACCAGTTTAGTAGTCAACCTATCCAGAACTATGGTGGCTAGTTGGGTACTCTAGATTTGTTTGGTGGCCAATCGGATGGGTGCTTTCTCCAGACTTACAATGGTTTTTCTGGAACTACGGAGATCGAGTCTAGTCAATGTTCAGTCTAGTGGTTTACTCAGTCCGGTAATTATGGTTGTTCTGAAATTATAGATGATCCCGATGGTTACGCCTAAAACATAGCATCAGGTGGTCCTAGAGATCTGGCCAAATCAGAGGATTAGATAGGCCTTGTTAGTGAGATGAAATCATGATTATACACACTAGAGTCTGTTTATATCACCATTGAAGCTCCAAAGTGGGAGTGCATGGGTGGATAGTATCATCATTGTATATACATTGCTCCTGGCAATTAGAGAATTTTGATTTCTCTGTCTCTCTATCTATGTACATTTTTGTTAGCGTGTTTTGTCTTTCTTTACTATACCTGACGATCTAATTCCACTCCATTATTCCTCTTGATCATTATTTTATAACAAAAAATATTATGTTGATTATCAATCAGTTCACCCAACTTTTGGGGGTTTCCACCCCTCTTCCTTACGATGTACTTCAACAAAGGTTATGACAGACTCAAGTGGGACTTTATTCTCCAATCTAAACGATCTTGGCTATGGCTAGAAATTTATTAAGACGATCTCAATGTTCTCGGGAAATGCCTCAACTCAAATAAACATCAATGGATAGCTTTCTCAAGCTATTCATTTTAAAAATTCTATCACACAAGGATGCGCCTTGGCTCCTCTTCTTTTGCAAATGTTGTCAATGGTCTCAATCGCCTAGTGTAACATCATGCTTGCTTATGTCTTATTCAAGGCCTCATTCTTCCCCTCAATCAAGAGTGGATAATCATGAAACACTTTTTCGATGACACGAATGTGGAGAGTACACGTGCAGAAGCAAAATGAAAAGAAGAGTGTACTCACAAAAGCAAGAATGTGAGAGACTCAAAGTGAGTAGAACAATAAATGGTTAAACTCACATGGATTAGAAATGAGCTTGCCAAGAGCATGGAGTAGGCTCCCCAAGCTTTTAACCAAGTACAAATGGGGGGAGAGGCCCTCCTTATATAGATTTGGGAGGAGCTCTCCAAAGTACATCTCATGTGCGATAATTCCCTCAAAGGAGAATGAATACAGTGGTAGACACAAATGTTAGGGTACCCAAATAGAAAGGACATAATATAAAATGGAAATATAGTGGAAATGGGATAGAAATAGAGTGACTCCAAGATACAAAAGGGAGATGCACTCTCATATTCTCAACACCCCCTCTACAACTTCATTTTTTAGAGTATGGAGGCTACTAGGGTATGAGAGACAGGTCCATCAAGAATGTAGCAGTAGTAGCACAAACACCAAATAGCAAGTCTCCATCTGGACATCCATAGCCTACAAGTGGTATCGACCATGTGGGATCGCCAAGTACTCCATAAGACGTCCACCAAATGGATTAAACGGATGATCCAGAGGTATGGCACCAATAAGGTACAATAATGGAATAAGATCTCACTAGACGAGATCACCTCCATACAAGAAAAGTAGGATGACTCCATGTGGTACATAGGAACCTCCAAAGCTTTGACAATATCCACCATGAGATGTGTATCTTCAAGAAGTATGTCTTGCAAGAATGAAATATAAAGCATGAAGCATAAAATCATAGTCGCATGGTAGTACATATGTATGTTGTAATTCTCCCTGGAGTGTACAAAGTCCTGATATGTGTTGGGAGGACCATGGAAGCTATTATGAATTAGGGAATGTGTTGAAAAAGGAGTTTTTGGAGTGTCAATTTATTAATGTATTAATGTGTTTTGATGTTTTTGATATAGCATCTGAAGGTTCGTGAGGGGGTGAAAGGATGGACATCAGTAATCCGATTTATAATTTATATAGTTTGTAAATAAACCCATGTAGAAGGTTCTATTTTTAGAAACAAATAGTAAAGTAGTGGTTAGAATAAAGGTTGTTGTAGACCACAATTTTTGTTATTAAAAGAAAAGGCTTTTTGCAAAAGTTACCAACTTTTATTTTCATGCATGCTTTTTGAAGCTGCTCTCATGTAACCACTATTTCGACATAATGAAAAATTCCTATCAATACATGCACTCTGTGGACTGTCGAAACAGAGTGCATGGGGTGAGATTGCACCCAATACTGTGTTTTGTCTCGTCTCCTTGCGTATTTATTTTCTCTGTGTGTTTTCAACATTCATAACCTGAGAGTTAAGATCCTGATGAAAGTGGTATCAGATCTTTGTGTGCATCACTATGGAGGGGTCTATTTCTGTTCATTGTGTCCTCTATATGCTCTTCATTTTGTCCTCTGTACGTTGTTCATTTTGTCCTCTGTACGCTGTTCATTTTCGATTTCGATTTCGGTTCTGGTTTTTGTTTTCGTTTTGGTTTCCATTTTTGTTTCTATTTCTAGTTTCTGTTCTCGATCCCAGTTCCGGTTTTTGTTTTTGTTTCAATTCGAGTTCGAGAACCAAGACCTACATTTACACCTATATTTACTCCTACATTTACTCCTATGGCTTACTCCAAGGCATCAACTAAGGCATAGAACTTAGGCATAACTAAAGCATTACTTTGGCATCTTTGGCACCCATGGCTCCCTTGGCTACACACGACCAATTTTAATTTATGAGTGGCATTAAAGCGTTTTATATTCACCAAGGAGCGAGGATTTGAACCCACAACCTCACTCTCACAAGGGAAGTGTTTTACCATTAAACTATCTCTTTGTGTTGCCACTCTACTTCTCTTTTCTTGTATTTAACATAACTTTCATCTCTTTCTTACTTTTAAATTCCAAAGAACAACCCTTCCTTCTACATTTTAATTCAAGCAATCTCAAAATTGTTTTTACATATATAACAAGAGGGTTTTGTTCTCTACATACCATTGGACCCTACGAACACCATGAAGGATTTTGATAAGTCACCTCTACCCGAGGTAACACTCGAGCAACAGCTCGAGCTCCTATGGCACAAACTTTGAGATGCTCAAGACGAGATCCAACAACATGATGAAGTACTTCAGAAGATGCAATCTAATGAAGATAAACTTATGAGGGTGGTAAAAGCTATTATCTCTACCCAATTGGATGGGACACATTCCAAGATTGCTGTTAAAAATTACCACTTTCTACGGTTTGAAGGTCGTAAGGATTGGCCTTTATTTCTTTCATGGTTATCGTAGTTTGCCAATTTTTATACTGATGAAATATATGCTTAAAGTCAAAAAGTCAAATTTGCCACTAAGTATTTAGTAGGAAAAGCTTAGCTTTGGTGGAATGTCCTATGTCAGAGTACAGAGCATCCAACCATGTGGAAGGCTTTGCAAGATAAAGTGAAGGATTGTTTTCTTCCTCCTCTGTATCATTTACATGTTCCACATGCATGGACAACCTTTACATGGAAGGAGGGTGACACGCTCACTACCTACAGAGAGCTGCTCTGACAAAATTTATTATTGGTTAAGACCCCTCTAAATCGAGAAGCTGGCTCAGAATAGGATCCAACTGAGTGATGAATCCAAGTAGATGCAGAAGTATCTTGTGGTAAATGAAAAGATGTTGCACTCCATGAATGGAAGAGTACATGCTCAGAATTCTATTGTAGACGAGGTAAGTGGACTCTCCAAAATAAGAATGGAAAATGACGAGTCACTGATTCTAGAGTAATGCTCAACTAAAGCTAAGGGGAAATATAAACCTTCAATGGTACGATAGGAGGTGTAGCCATTTGATGATGATTTGGAAAGTCATGTATAAAGAGAGCATGTTCTACATAGTGTGGCTGTTCGAAACTGGAATGATCCCCCTTTGAAGAAGAAATTGGAGGATCGAGAACGGATGAATACTTAGAGTATTCACCAAACATGCAGTCTTTGGTTACTGTAATTGAGTAAATATTTGGGTTCTAGAGTTTGTATGCCTTCTGCTGATCACTATAACTGATGAAAATATATTGCTTAGGTCGATCATCATCATGCCTTGGACATAGCATCACTACCAAAGATGTGGAAATAGCTCACACTCGGATTCGTCTGAAAGTAAGCCTCAAATGGTGTTTGGTTCTTTAGGACATATGAAAAACCTCTATTCTGAATATGTACTACTATTTGTATTGCTTCACCCCAACACTCTAGTGGTAGTTGCTTTTGACTAAGCTTAACTTTGGCCATCTAGATCACACTTCTAATCTTTTGTGAGTCAATACCTTGTTGAGTAACTTGCATTGCTTTATACTTGATTCCATGTTGCTTCAAGTACTTCCAGAAGGTGTGATTGTCAAAGCCACTATCTCCATTTGATCGGATGATCTTCAAAGAACTTGGAAAGTCTTCTTAAACTTTTTGTGTCCACTCCTTAAACTTTGAAAGGGCATCCTCTTTATGCTTTAGCGAATAAACTCTGGTGTATCTAGTGAAGTCACTATCTGCATTTGATCAGATGATCTTCAAAGAACTTGGAAAGTCTTCTTGAACTTTGAAAGGGCATCCACTCCTTAAACTTTGAAAGGGCATCCTCTTTATGCTTTAGCAAAGAGACCTAGGTGTATCTAGTGAAGTCATCTACTATGAGGAAGAAGTAAATTGACCCACTTAGAGAAGGTGGATGCATAGGTCCACATATATCGGCATAGACTAATGCTAAGGGTTTAGATGCAGAAATGGGTGCTTCTATAGACAAAGGAACAACTATTTGCATGGCACATGCTTGAAAGTTTAATTCGATTTGTGGGATCTTGGGTAGACCTTTGACAAGACGATTGGAAGATATCTTAGCTAAGAAAGAGATATGTCCAAATCTCCAATGCCACAAGCTAAGAATTGAATCTTTGGCCATGAAACTTGAAAGCTTGTAGACACCTTTGTCTTCGAAGCCTTGAGCTATCACTTCGTTACATTCACGATCAATGATTTGAACCTTGTTGTGATCGAATCGCATTGTCATGTTGCACTTTGTAATAGCCTTCATTCAGAGAAGGTTCTGAGAAAGGCTTGGGATGTAAAGAACATCTTTGAGTGACTTGCTATCACCTTTAGAATTTGTGACTTGAACTTTTTCTTTTCCCTAGATTTCAATGCACTTGTTGTCTCCAAGATACACTTGACCTTTACGCTCTTCAAAATCATGAAAAACATCTTTGTCATTGCACATATGTGATGAAGCACTTGTATCAAAAATCCATTCTTTCTTGGGAGTGGATGGGACAGGTGCCTTCTGTTCAGTTGTGAGAAAGAGATCCTCAATTGTGAAGTGATAGTGTTGTTTGGTCTTTGAAGTAGACGTAGATTTATCCTTGTTCTTCTTCTTGAAGCAATATTTTTTGATGTGGCAAGGCTTGCCACAAAAATTACAAGTGAACTTGTTCTTGCCTTTGTCCTTTGATTCTTGATCATCTTTTTGTCCTTTAGTCTTGTGGAAGGTGGCTTTAGCCTTCATAGCTGCCTCTTGGGTAGCTCGGGTCTTTTGTCGAGAATCATGGAGAAGCAATAATCTTCTAACTTCTTCCCAAGTGAGTGCATGTCCTCTGCTATATAGAGTAGTCACGAATGTTTCATAGGACCTAGGAAACTTGTTGAGCAATCATATAGCCATATCTTCACTTGAAATTTGTCTTCCACAAAATGCTAACTTGCGTTGATAATCTTCAAATTGGGCAATAACTTTTGTGATTGTTTCTTGTGGACATATAGTGAGATTGTGAAATTCGGCTTCTAAGGCATAGATCTTGGAAGGTGTTTTAACTTCCTAAATATTGGCAAGAATATCTCAAGCTTCTTTTGAAGTCTTACATGCAGTGATGTGACCCTTTGCCAATTCATCACATGCAAGGAGAAGTTGGCCTAATGATCACTTGTCTTTTACATTTGATGTATTCCAAGCTCCTAGATTGGTTTCCTTATCAGGCTCTTGTTCTTTACCTTCAATGACCTCGTACAACAAGGTTGTATAGAGATGGGCTATAATTGTATCCTTTGATGGGTTGTAATTTGTCCCATTTAGCCTATCATCTTTTGGCATGAATATTGACATAAAGGAGGGTAAATATAGTTGACTTGAGGATGTGGCATTTGGAATTCTTGACATTGTTGCCCTTGAAATGAAGTTACCACACTTGCATTAAAAATTGGTTCACAAAATTGAGTTGGGGTAGGGGTGGGGGGCTTAGATTAGCCTTACACTTGCACCAAAATTGAAGTAGACACCTTGGAGGGGGGCTTAGACTAGCCCTACACTTGCACAAAAATCGAGACGAGTCGACACGAGAGAAGGGCCTAGAGTAGCCGATTGTAGTCAAAGAAAGGCACACTTGGGGGCTTAGAGTAGCCTCTTGAGTCACATACACACTTTCTTCTTATATTGACTTGGATGTTACACATTGGCATGGTCACAAGCCATCTTTTGCTCATCTGCATGTCTTTGGTTGTTTGGCATATACATTAGTGCATGACCAACAATGAAAGAAATTGGATGATAAAGTATCGAAATGTATGTTTGTTTGGTACAACTCTGAAAGAAAAGGATATTTTATGTATCATCAATAGAATAAATGCATTTTGGTTAGCCATGATGTTGTTTTTGTGGAAGAAGCAATTCTACCATTACTTTATGTACTAAGGAGACATGAGTTAGCTCCAAAGATGTGTATGACACTTTGCTACCTCCTTTTACAGATGGATAGTAAAGTATTGGTCATGAGGCGATTTCTCAACCTTTACAAGTTCCACTTGATGATGCAGATAATTCCATTTCTCATGCATATTTACATGATGTAGTTTTTTATGAGAGGTCTGATATAGAGGAGGCAAAAACTTTGCCTAACTTGCTGGTGCATACTTTGAGCGATAGCAAATTAGATGCACCTTTGTTATATCATAGTTATTTAGGCTCTCATAGTGATTCTTTTGCATCACATTGCTACGCAATGGTTACCTCTAATCTTTGTGATTAGAATGAGCCTATTTCTTTTGATGAATTAAAAGAAAATAAAAAAATTGGTTGGCTACTATGAAATTAGAATATGATGCTATTATGAAGAATGGTATTTGATCTTTATGTGATTTTCCTTCATGCAAAAGGCCATCGAAAGTAAATGGGTATACAAGCTGAAATGTAAACTTGTTGGAACGGTTGACAACTATAAGTCTAGGCTTGTTGCAAAAGATTATGCTCAAGAGAGAGGCATTGATTTTGATAAGACCTTTTCTTGTACAAGCCGAATGACCACCATTCATAACATCTCTGCACTCGCAATTCATCAGGGTTGAAATGTATATTAGTTGGACATCAAAATTGCATTTCTGAATGGTAACTTACGTAAAGAAGTGTCTATATTTCAGCCCCATGCTTTTTGTACAAAAAGGGCATGAGAACAAAGTGTGTAGGCTTTAAAAGGCATTATATGGTTTGAAGCAAGAACCATGTGCTTGGTATGAAAAGATGCATGCCTACTTGATTGCACATGGTTTTGAGAATAGTGCAACCGAGAGAAACTTATACGTTAAATGTGCACATGATGTACTTCTGATCATCGTTGTATATGTTGATGACATGTTGCTCATTGATCCGAATGAGAAGCATATTGTTGAATTTAAGGTTGATTTGCATGCCTCTTTTGAGATGTTAGATTTGGGGCATTTGCATCATTACTTTGGCATTCAATTTCTACAAGTTGATGGGGGAATATATTTTTGTTAAACAAAATATATTGACACATTATTGCAGCATTTTGTCCTTGAAGATTGCAAAATTATTGCCACTCCTATGGAAAGATGTGTACGGTTGAGTCTCCATCATGCTAGAGATGCATTTGATGTTATTCTCTATTAGCAAGCTATTGGATGCTTGATCTACTTATGCATAACTCGGGCTGATATTCCGTTTGTTGCCTCTGAGATGAGAAGGTCTATGCATTGGCCAGACGTTAAGCATTGGCAAATGGTAAATTGCATTTTTTTGCTTGAGAGATACTTGGATTGTTTTATCCCAACCAGGATCACTATTGCTAGATTTACATTATTTTTGTGATTCAGTCTAGGCTGATTGCTATGGCACTCATGTGTCCACTAGTGGTTTTTGCTTCATGATTGGTAGCTCATGCATATCTTGGTTGAGCAAGAAGCAGCCAACTATTTCCACTTCTAGTTGTGAGGCTGAGTATTGGCCAACTTTCATAGATATTGTTGAGTGTGTATGGCTCAGATGTCATTTCACTGATTTGGGTGTTGGTCACTCTTCTGCCACCACCATCTTCACTAACAATTTGAGAGCATTAGTAGTTGTGAGGAAGCATGTGTTCCATGCTCACACTAAGCACATTGAGGTGCACTATCATTATGTGAAGGAGAGCTTCTCTACTAGGGACATCATTTTGTCATATGTACCCACATAGGATAAAGTTGTAGACCTTTTCACAAAGGCTCTGCTAGGGAGAAGTTTGAAGCTTTCTGCAAAGGTTTAGGCTTACTTCATTTTGTGGATCGATCTTTTTCCACATACCTACAGAAATATGAAATGATGTTCTCTCTGCCCCAACTTGAGGCATGTGGTAAACATGTCTGTGAAGGTTGTATTTTGGGCAAAATGTAGCATTCCTCCTTCCCAAAAGATGGTTGAGTATGAGGTACTAAAAAATTGTAGCTTGTTCACAGTGATGTTTGTGGTCCTATGCAAACACCTTCTTTTGGGAACTACCTATACTTTATCACTTTCATTGATGATTTTTCCAAGCATGCATGGGTATATCCATTGAAAGCAAAGTCTCAAGTGTTTTGTGTGCTTCAAACAGTTTCTTGTTATGGCTAAAATATGTCAGCATGTTAAATGGGAACCCTCCGTTTTGATCTAGCGGGAGGGGGGATTATATATTTTCTTCTGATTTCAATGCATTTCTGGCTGAACGAGCCATAAAACATCATTGCAGAGTGCCCTATACATCAATGCATTTCTGGCTGAACGAGCCATAAAACATCATTGCAGAGTGCCCTATACACCTCAAAAAAAATGGAGTTGCAAAAAGGAAGAACATGTCACTGATAGAAATGGCGAGGTGTATGGTCAAGAGTTAGGCTTTAGCACATAGTTTCTAGCTTGAAGCTATTATGTCTGAAGCATATGTATTTAATAGATGTCTCACCAAAGCATTGTCGTCTATCACTCCATATGATGCTTGGCATGATCGCAAGCCATCTTTTGCTCAACTGCATGTCTTTGGTGGGCTCACAAATGCATTAGTGCCTAAACAAAAATGTAGGAAATTCGATGATAAAATAGTGAAATGTATTTTTCTTGGGTATAGTTCTAAAAGCAAAGGCTATCATCTGTATCATCCATAGACTAAACACATTTTGGTTAGCTATGATCTTGTTTTTGCGGAAGATGCAATTTAACCATTACTTTGCTGCCTCTTTTTATAGGTGGACAGTGTAATGATGGTCCCAATGAGGTGATTTCACAACCTTTGCAGGCTCCATATGATGATGTAGATCATTCCATTTCTAATGCAAATCAACATGATGATATTACACTTATGTGTTCCTCGAGTAGCTGTGATGTGAACCTTTTCCATATACATGGGCACTTTTTACTCTAGTGTTGGCTAGAGGTTTTTTCCCCATGTTACCACATACTTGATACTCTCATATGTGGTGGTACTTTGTACTTAGGGGTATTATTCAGCTCTTACTTCAGTATAGTTTATCATCAATAGAGAGAGCTATTCCAACCATCATCTTCTCCATGTGTCTTATTGTGTTTATGCTCCTTGTCTGTGCTTCTCGTGTGTCTTTCGCACTTCTACACACACCCAATAGTGGTATTAGAGCAAGTTCAGCTCCTTCTCAAGTTTTGGTTTTTCGCATCGTGGCGTGCGCGCACTTTTAACAGTCCAAATCGACTTCAGAGCATAGAAAGTGAATTTCAGAAACCAAGAAACATTTCCAAAGGTGCGCTAGGGTTTTATGCCCATTTTGAAGCCATTCATGCAGTCAAAATTGCCATCAGAGTGACAATTTGTGAGCTGAAATTTCAGCATTCATTTCAACTTTCGTCGAAGTGAAGATTTTGTCACATTCTTGTTCTTTTGCTAAATGGTGGGCAGCAATGACTTGCTTGGCATGCTTCAAGCTGAAGATAAGCTTGACGGGACCAACTATCCGATATGTTCTTACATGATGAAGCATGTTCTTGTTGCTAAACAACTTTGGAACATAGTGGCAGATGTAGATCGAAGACCCACAGGTGCTTCTTCTTCACAGTCTACTGTCACAAATGGAGCTTCTTCTTTGAGTACAATGGTTTCTCCTTCTCCACCTACACACGAGCAACTTAGATGGGATGGAAAAGATGCTCAAGCTCATGCATTAATTGCACTTTCAATGAAGCGTCATATAGTTCCACACATTCGGTCATGTTCTACATCGAGATAGGCATGGAACACTCTTGCTTCTTTGTATTCCGTGCGTAATGAAGCACGTGTTGCATACTTGAGGAAGCAACTTGAGGATGTATGTATGGCTGAAAATGAGTCGGTAGATGTGTATGTGACATGCATCAAGGACTTGAAAGAGCAATTGGCAAACATAGATGAGATTATTCCGGATGCATCACTCATTTCTATATTGTTGAAAGGATTATCTGAATCTTTTCAAAGCTTTGCCACTACACTCCATTTGGTTGCAAAACAAAATCCTAATATGTATGCATTTGATGAGGTTGTGTCTCTTCTTTTGCAAGAAGAGCAATCTAGAGTGAATAGGAGTGGTTTAATTCAGGGAACGCAAGCACTTGCTATCTCACAAAAGGGGAAAACCAAGTACGGTTCAGGTTTGGGTTCATCAAAACCGAAGCCTCAAGCTTCCTATTCCACTCATTCCTCTAATGATGGTGATTTGCAAAAGAAGAAGAGATGCAAGTATTACCGGAAGGCTCGTCATACTATTGATGTGTAGAAAGCTTGCCAAATGCAATGAAAAGAAGAAGGAATCTGGCATGTCTATTGCTAAAAATTCAGCAAATGTAAAGAATGATGAAGCTAGCATGGCTCAAGATTTTTGGGCATGTGTTGTTACATGTCATTATGATGCTTCTTTGCATTCTAAATGTATGGTTGTGAGTGTGGCTGATTCGGATTGGTTCGTTGATAATGGTGCTTCAAAGAACATAACATCATGCAAAAGATTTTTTGCCTCTTTGAAAGATGCACCCAAAGGAGGACATGTGGCATGTGCAAACAATGCCTCTTATCTTATCATTGGAGTAGGAGAAATTGAGCTTACGGCTACAAACGGAGGTGTGATTTTCTTGAAAAATGCATTGTATGTGCCCGGTATCAAGAAGAGCTTAATTTCAGTTCCGTTGATTGTCAAAGTTGGACTTCATGTACACTTTGTCGATGATAAGTGTATGGTTCATGATTACAGCAATGGCGATGTTATCGTGATGTTCGGTACATTATGTAATGGTTTGTATCGCATGCATACATACAAGAGGGCTTCCTCGAATGCCTTGGTTGCTCATACTTCTTCCATGGTTGAAATGGAGCTTTGGCATGCTCGTTTTGGTCATTTGAACTTCAATAGTTTGCTTTACTTGCAAAAGAAGGACATGGTTATTTGTTTGCCTACACTTGAGTCCATTGAAAAGCATGCATGTGAAGGTTGCATTCTTGGAAAAATGCATCGTGCTTCTTTTCCAAAAGATAGTCATACACATACTACAACAAAATTGCAACTTGTTCATAGTAATGTATGTGATCTCGTCAAGACTCCATCTTTTGGAAAGCATGTATATTTTGTTACCTTCATTGATGATGCTACTCGCCATACATGGATGTATCTTATGAAAGCAAGAGGTATTTTCTTGCTTCAAAGCATTTTTAGCTATGGCTGAAAATTTTTCTTCACAAAAGCTTTTGACTCTATGCACGGATCGTGGTGGTGAATACATGTCACATGAGTTTAATGATTTTCTTCATAAAAGAGTTATTTCACACCAATGTATGCTATCATATACACCTTAGAAAAATGGTGTTGTTGAGCATAAAAATAGAACTCTACTTGAAATGGCACGATGTATGGTTAAAGGAAAGCATCTTCTTGATAAGTTTTGGATGGAAGCGGTCATGTGTGCAAACAATGTGTTGAATAGCTGCCATACAAAAGCATTGAGAGTCATCACTCCTTATGAGGCTTGGAATGCTCATAAGCCTACAGTTATTCATATGCGTGTGTTTGGTTGTTTGGCATATGCTCTTATGCCATCACAACAACATCACAAACTTGGTGACAAGGCAAAGAAATGTATATTTGTTGGTTATAGTGCTGAGGATAAGGGATATCGTTTGTACCATCCATTGAAAAATACAATTATTGTGAATCGAGATGTGTTATTTGCTGAAAATTCAGTTTTCCCTCTACTTGAATGCAAAAAATAGACAACAATTAGCTCACAAGATGTGTTCGATACACTTATGCCTTTGTTCCAAAATGGTGAGCTTGACTATAGACATCTAGATCAGCCAATTGATGCTCAAAGGGCTGAAAAATTCCAGCAAAATAGTGCTAAAAATGTAGAGAATTTCCAGCCAAACATGGCTGAAATTTTTTAGCCAAAAATTACCAATAACTATTGGAAATTTTCAGCCACATATGGCTGAACATTTGCATCAGAATATGGCTGAAAATGAGCATGAAATTCAGCCCACGCATGATGTACATATTGAAGATGTTTTACATAATGAACGCATGTCTATCAACAGTGCACAAACTATGCCAAAGTGGCTGAAACAAACTTTTTAGGATAGCAAACTTGAGTGCACCTTTACTTGGTAGAACAAGATCAAGCCCTGCATCAAGTAATTTTGTGGATTATTCTCTTATTTCTACAGCATGTAATGAAGAGCCACTTTCTTTTGAAGATGGATGCGACGATCCACAATGGATGAGTGCTATGCAATCAAAAATGGATTCCATACATAGGAATGGTACTTGGGAGTTATGTGAATTGCCAAAAGGAAAGAATGCCATTGGTTCAAAGTGGGTTTACAAGATTAAGAGAAAATTTGATGGTAGCATTGATCGCTACAAAGCTAGATTGGTTGCCAAACAATATGTGCAACAATATGGCATTGACTATGAGGAAACTTTTGCACCTACTTCATGCATGACTACCATTCATACCGTGGTTGCATTGGCTGCCCATCGAGGTTGGAAAGTGCATCAGTTGGACATAAAAACAGCCTCCTTGAATGGTGATTTGCAAGAAGAGGTTTATGTGAAGCAACCTCCTAGATTTGCCATGAAAGGGAAAGAGCATATGGTTTGCCACTTGCATAAAGCCTTGTATGGTCTCAAGCAAGCTCCACATGCATGGTATGACAACATCCATAAGCACTTGATTGCTCTTGGCTTCACATGTAGTCCAATTGAAAGCACACTATGTACGCAAAAATGGGGCTGATCTTATAGTGCTTGTTCTTTATGTCGATGACATACTCTTGACTGGGTCATGTGATGCAAAACTTGATATTATTATGGCTGATTCGTAGCATACTTTTGATGTCACTTATCTTGGTCTTTTGAGCTACTATCTTGGCATCCAGTTTATATCCGTTGAGGGGGGAATTGTTTTGCATCAAGCAAAGTATGTTGAAAAACTACTTCAGCATTTTGACTTTGAGGATTGCAAGCCAGTTTCTACACCAGTTGAGAGAGGATTCATGTTCTCAGTTGAGGATTCCAGTGATGCATTTGACACTTGTCTTTATCAGCAAGTTGTGGGATGTCTTATATATGCATGCAACACAAGGACGGATATACAGTATGCAGTTTCCCAGTTGAGTCAATTCATGCATAGCCCTGGCACTAAGCATTGGCAAGCGGTCAAACGTGTGTTTAGATATCTCTCAGGCACTTTCAGCTTAGGTCTCTTATATGGTAGAGATATTCAGCCATGCTTGCATGCTTTTACAGATAGTGATTGGGCTGGTTGTTATGATACTCACGTGTCCACTAGTGGTAATTGCTTTTTCCTTGGAGACTCATGCATATCTTGGTTGAGTAAGAAGCAACCTACAATGGCGACATCGAGTTGTGAAGCTGAGTATAGGGCAGTTTTCATAGCCACAGTGGAGTGTATATGGCTGAGACGCCTATTGGTGGATCTTTGCATGGAGATTGATATTGCTACACATATTCTCACTAATAGTCAGAGTGCTTTGGCTGTTGCACGAAACCCAGTGTTTCATGCAGAGACCAAACATATTAAGGTGCATTATCACTATGTGAGAGAGCGCCTTCATGGAAGAGATATTGATTTGGTATATGTGCCTACACAAGATAATGTGGCAGACATATTCACCAAAGCTCTTCCACGGGAAAAGTTTAAAGCTTTTCGCAAAGCTTTAGGCTTATAACCTTGTAGGCGCTGACTTGCCACTCCCTGTATGTGTTCACATCATTTGCTCCAAGGGGGTTTGTTACACTTATGTGTTCCTCAAGTAGCTTTGATGTGAACCTTCTCCCTATACATGGGCCCTTTTTACTCTAGTGTTGGCTAGAGGTTTTTTTCCCCATGTTACCACATACTTGATACTCTCATATGTGGAGGTACTTTGTACTTAGGGATATTATTCAACTCTTACTTCAGTTCAGTTCATCCTCAATAGAGAGAGCTATTCCAGCCATCGTCTTTTCCGTGTGTCTTACTGTGTTTGTGCTCCTTTTGTGTGCTTCTCGTGTGTCCCTCGCACTTCTACACACACCCAACAGATGAGAGGTCTGATATACAGGAGGGCAAAACCATGCCTAAATGGTCGGTGCAGAATTTGCAAGATAGCAAATTAGATGAACGTCTATCATATCGTACTCGTTCATTCTTTCATAGTGCTTCTTTTGCATCAGATTTCTATGCTATGGCTGCCTCTGGTCTTCGTGATGAGAATGAGCTTGTTTCATTTGATGAAGCACAAAATTCAAAAAATTGGATGGCTACTATGCAAATATAATATGATG
>CM035414.1:85902082-86169582 GCA_020310875.1 Ceratopteris richardii | reverse complement strand
TTGATGGTGTTTAAATAACAAAGATGGCATCTCATGTCCCTCATCTTCAGTGTTCTGGTCTGCTATAAATGACACAGATTGAAAAGCCAATTTCCGTACATATTATTGCACTTAACAGATTCAAAATAATGCAGTTTGTTAAATATTTATCTTCATGATCAACGAGAACTTTGCAAACTTTATATGCTATAAAAAAGCATTGATTAAAAAAATCCTTTCCTGAAGGATATGAACCATTCATTTAAAACCATGAACATCTTCTTACTTACTATCAGTCACTCGCAACAGAACCTTTGTACCGTGCAGAGTTCCTACAGAGTTCTTATAGTCCATATACATATTGTGTCAAACTTGAGAACACAAACATTTTTATACACAATTTTCTATATGTTATCAAAAGAGGCATAAATGAATAGTAGCAGATTTACCTTTATAGCATCTTCCAAATACTCAAATTTAGATTGTTATGGAATTAGTGACTTAGTAAGGTTTTTACCTAGCTGATCATATGGGCCATCAAATCCTAGAACTGCTCCAACATACGGGGAAAAGGTTGATGCCCACGCTCCATTGGAGAGCCCTCAAGTTGCGCTCCCCTAAATATGAAGTCTAAAATCCCATATTTTAGATCCATGTCTAGAAGAAGCCCATAAATGAGGACAATGCCTCTATCCCTTAAATATCAGATACCTGCAAGTATATATACGCCATACCAGATATGGATCATCAACAAAGACTACCAAAAAGAAATCCATATTATAAAACTCTATTATGCATGTCAAACACAATATAGTAACCATATTTCTAACCTCGACACAGACAACAACCCTCAACACAATCGATTGAACCATCTGTTTTCGTTCTATTGGTTACTTACCTCACTTCCCCAAAATGTCTCCTTCATTAATATTGATGATCTCATC
This sequence comes from Ceratopteris richardii, assembly GCA_020310875.1. Classification (NCBI taxonomy): domain Eukaryota; kingdom Viridiplantae; phylum Streptophyta; class Polypodiopsida; order Polypodiales; family Pteridaceae; genus Ceratopteris; species Ceratopteris richardii. The sequence continues at coordinate 86,168,659 of CM035414.1, read as the reverse complement.
TACCCCAACGGCCTTTAATTCTTCTATTTCTCTCTATTTTGGCAACCCAGGCTAATTTATAACATTATGTAGAGCATAGAACATAACAACAAAATGCTCAATTTTAGGGTGGGCAGCATCAAACTAAATCATACCCTATGTTGGCAAGTCCTTTATCTTGATGCACTGGTGCACATACTGAATGATCATTTAACCCAATAATGAAGCCGCTATTGTTTGGAGGATATATCCCCTTTTCGGTAGAGCCAAGATCCTGGAAAAACTGGTAACAACATTGTTCAAGTCATCAACTAGTCATATAAATTCAAGACCTTTCAGAATAAATCTAAGAGAAACTTGGAATTGCAATGTAACGAAATTTGTTTCTACTAGTGTAACGGTTAGCAAAAAATGCTATTTCATTTCTTATTAAGCTAAGAACCCCAGCAATCCACATGCCTGGAACCATTACGAAATCCTGTCGGAGACTTTTGCGCATCTGATCTGTGTCTCAACTCAATGGATTCACACATATCAAACAAAGACTCTATCCATGTCCTCACATATCAAAGAAGGTCAAAAAGCTTAAGCTGAGGCTCCAAGGAATAAAAGAATTGAAACGCATGAAGACTTCTAGTCAGTATCCTACCTACTCATTGATTTGCAAAGGTACTCTTTGCGGCGCCAAAAGGGTAAAGGCGTTGCAGTCTGCAGACAAAGAAGATTTGCCAACTTGATGGATTTACAAAGAATAGGAAAATGTAGGCCTCCCAAGGCTCCTGTCAGCTTGACCTCATCATCTCTACTACGGGATGTCCTCAAGCTCGCCATCCATCTTCTGAAATAGTACCATCAACTAAAATCCCATGACACTTAGGATTGTAATGCTTCTTCTATTATGTTTTTTGTTGTATCGGTGTCACAATGGAACCATAGATATTTATCTTAGGATTCAAAGAGGATAGAAGTTTATGTCAAACTTACAGTGCATAGCGGTTTGCAGACCGTCGCCAATGCATTGGCAAATGCATGTCAAATTGCATATGCAAGATTCAATCAGTAAAATGAGAGTTATGAGCGCATTGACTCTCATACAACAACTACTCGCCATTGCATTGGCAAATGCATGTAAAATTGCATATGCGAGATTCAATAAGTAAAATGAGAGCTATGAGCGCATTAACTCTCGTACAACAACTATGACTCATGCAAAATTCTACAAATACTTATAAAACTTCGCAATGAAAAGAAGAAAACAAAAGAGAAGAGTTATGACTCGTGAAGCTATCGAGCTCTGTCCTCACATCACACTCTAGGAATGAGTTATTAGTCACCAAACGTGCAAGACAAATAAGGTGTCCTCAACTCAACTACCAAGGATCAAGGCCTAATAGAAATTTACTTGACTCTTGAGTCTCTGATTATCAACCTAAGAACATTTTCCTCCAATGTCTTATATATGTGGGGTATACCTGATGCCCAAGTTTAATGTAAGGATGTCATTTGAAGCCTTTGTAAAATTTTTGGGCTTCCTCATGAAGTGTGGACCAAATTTTGGGGTTTTATTTGAAGCCTTAAACCCCTATTGAAGCCCCATGGGGCTTCAAATTTAAGCACTACTATGGAGGCTACGGCTTAGAATCTTGTGCCAAATGAAGGACTAAAGCATGACGTTTCAATAAGGAGTCTTGGGCCAAGTTCATGATGTATTCAAACTCCTTTAGAACATCTCATTGTCAAGAGTAGACCTTGTTGTCAAGAGTTGCGAAGATCTCATTGTCATGAGATGCTTTAGTATAAATGAGAGATTATTGATATATCTCTTCATATATATTAGTTATTGTGACAATAAGTGTCCTAAGATTTTTTCTTTCATATCTATTAGTTATTAGTTAACAATAAAATAAGTGTCCCAAGATTTTTTCTTTCACCGTAAGAATCCTTTGTAGTGAGGGAGTCTTGGGGGACAACCCTTAATAGCCTACCTAGAAACAAATTTAACAACCATTATCACCATTTCAAGTATTTAGGGACAAATCCTATCTTTTGGGAGGCCACTAACATGCCATTGTATATTGGTAATCCCTTTCTGTTGATGCCACTAATAAAAAGAACTTCCTACATATAGCCTCTTATTCTTTAGGTTCTTCATTAAGAGATCTATGAAGTCATAAGAGGAATGATGGAGATGATCAATCTCCAAAAGAAAATATATACTTGATGTTAGAGCACCTCTATATCAAGAATAACTCAAGACCTCAACTAGTTTTAGAAGGCCAATGCCAAATTATCGAAACTTTAGCTAACTGTGAAGAAAGTCATTACACAGAAAAGCCTATTTGTGAAGTATTTACAAAGTTAATGTAGATGTGTATATACACCATCTTTTTTTGAACCTCTACTTCACTTCATGCTCTTAGGCTTCAATCTTTTCTTCATGTCTTCACTCCGAAGCTTCATATAATCATCAATTGTTGATTTTCTTGCTCCAAAAACTCCCCATCAATCATCAATTGTGATCACCTGCATCTTCTTTATCCTAGCCATATCTTTAAATCTTCGCAACTTGGGTCCATCCAAACTCTTTGTCAACATATCTGCAAGTTGATCTTCTGTAGGAGTATTCATGATTTCTATTTCTCTATCAACAACTTTCTCTCTCAAGAAATGATATTGAATCTCAATATGTTTAGTCCTGGCATGAAACACAAGGTTAGCTGCCAAATACAAAGGACTCATATTGTCTCCACAAATGATAGGAGTACTATGAATGATATCAAAACTCTTTATAAGAGATTTTGTCCATATGACTTCCTTTGCAGCTTCTACCATACCTTTGTACTCTACTTTTGTAGATGATAAAGCAACTGTATTGTTTCTTAGAACACCGTGAAATTAACTTATCTCCCACATAACACAAATATCCATGTGTTGATCTTCTATCATCAGAGTTGCCTACCCAATCTACAACACTATATATCTTGATTCTTGTATCTAAAGTAAACCCATAGTACAAACCTTATTTAAGTGTGCCCTTGATATACCTAAGCACCCTTTGACCTGCAATCCAATGTTCCTTTCTAGGACAATGCATGAACTGAGATAAAACTCCAATTGCATATGATAGGTTGTAGCTCAAGCATAAGCACCACCTCCTTTACTTGTCAATCCGCGGAGACATGAGGACCGATATGAAGACCACGAGCAAGTGAAGGCACAAGTGCGTGAGTGAAAGCACACAAACATGCATACACATACACACACACGCACACAAGGTAAGATCAAAGAGAGGAACAATGGAAAGCTTCGATTCCAAAAGAGTTCTCTTATAAAAGCTCTATTCTCTAACAAGCTAACCTCAAAAATGAGCTCTCTAGCTCTTTTTATAGTTTTCTGATTAGTTTTGGCCCTGTCCAGACCTAGTGTCCGGCCTAGTTAAAAATTAGGTTCTAAGGCTTATTTGAAGGCTTAAACGGAGTCTAAAAAATTATAAAAATTGGTAGAATTATACTTCTAATGCTCCTCAAGCTCGAGGACTCCTCATCTTGCACAAAGTGGAGCTATAAAAAGGTGAAATGATATTTACAATGGTTTTTAGTGATGAAAATCACTATTTTATAGGGATTTCTTCTGAAAATATGACATACACTTAATAGAGCTCCGTACTTGCTCCCTCTTCTTGTGTGTCCACTTCTTTGATGCACTTCTATGCTTTATCCTTGACCTTGAGCTTCAACACTCCCCCCCTCTCGAGTCTGTCGTCCCTGACAGATCCTTGTTGTTAGGGTTGTTCCATGTAGTGCTTTAAAAGGTAGTGTCCATCCTTTGTATGTGCTTCTTCCTTGTATTCCAACAACAATGTGTCATTGTGAGTTGTCCAAAACTGCAAGTTGCTCAAAAGATGTTGTCAAGATTGAGTTGGAGCAACTGCTGGCTTCGAATTGCTTGTTAGGGATTGATGTTGTCCCCATGATGTCCTCTCACTCTTCCAAAGATTATGTTTAGAGTAGTCATGCGAAGTACTCATAACCCATAGTGAATCATGGGTGAGTGTGTTCATGCATGGGTTGAGGAAAATGTGTGCCTTGCGCATGGCCTTGTAATGTAGCCCTATGCATGCATACTGGGGAAATGCATTAGAAGAAATATGGTGCAAGAATTGGAGGTCTTGAGCTAAGTGCTCAAGGGTATGTTGACAAAGAGGATTCCTAACTATCATGGTTATGGTGTGGCCAAATTAAGGATTCTTACCATGGTGAATGGTCGATCCATGTTGATTTCTTCGTGTTGTACACCCAGCATTGTGATGGACCATCAACTAGTCTTTCATTGTCGATGAGTGTCCATGTTGATGGATCACTAATGAAATTCTTTGAGTGTCGCACCCTGTCACCTTTCTTTAAAGCAACATTTGCTAAATATTGAGAATTGAATTTCTTTATATTCCTTGGCAAACAACATTGGGTAACTACACAAAGCTTAGTTTCACATATTCTCTTTAGCTGACCCTAAGCAGGAGTCATCTTCTCACCTAGAATTCATACAAGGATATGCAAGGTACTAGAACTACTCCTAATAGATATCTTTTGGATGCTCTTATACATACAATAGCTAAGCATCTCTCAAGTTGCAGACCTTCAAGCTCTTCCCTCCTACCATGGTAAGGGGAAAGAATACTTGTGGATGCCATGTTCCTGCCAAGTGCTTGACATCTACCAGATAAGGTAGCAATAATAGCATCTGCTAGCCGAGACACACTTCTATCCAAGCCAAGTAATCAATGGTTCCACCTTAAGCTAAACATGAATCATTCATGTTCCATGAGCCAAACCTAGGAACAAGCTCTCTCTCCCTCTCTTTGTACTCTCTTCCCCATTTTTTTTGGAACAATGTCACAAAAAAAGAAGACAAATGTTAGTATCAGAGAAAAAATAGTGGACATATGTCAATGTGCTCTTGTGCTTGGGATTCTCAATTGTGTCTATGCACGGCCGTGTAATGTGGCCCTACATTAATGCATACTTTGGAAATGCATGACCTGAATGGTCCAAAAGACAGGGTTGTGCAAGGAGCACATGGTTGTCACTCATTGAGGCTTTCGATGTTATTTGCAGATGTTGATGCCATCTTTGTTGGAGGTTGCCCTTGGGTCATGAGATGACAACTCATCCTTCCTCCTTATAGGGATCCATTTGAGAATGGTCTTCGACTGTTTAGTAATCTCCTTTGGTTGCTTCATGTTTGGATGGTTCCTTGATGGTTTGATCCGTCGTGGGTGGCTGTTTGGTTCTGTGGGGCCTACCGGTGCTTTTGGCTTCCATACCCATACCATTGTTGTTGGTCTTCTAACTCTTGTTGAAGAGGTGAGTTCGTCTACTTTTGGTTTTGGTGTTGGGTTTTGACCCTTTCCTTGCCTTGGCTTCTTTGTTGAGACTTTTCTCATGTGGGAGAGCATAGGTTGTTGTGTATGTAAGAGCTTCTTGGGTACCCATATTTATAACTGTCCTTGTTGAGCTGCAACTAATTTCTTAGGCACCCAAACTTGTCGGATACCTTGTGGTTGAAACTGTCCTAGCTACTTGGTACTTGTTTTGGCATGGTTGGCCTGCCCAGATGGGGATTGTTGTGGCAAAGCTGGTGGTTGCTCTACTTTTCGTACCCAGATCTGCTTCATGCCCCGAACTGCTTTCTTGTTAAATGGTGTCCTTCCATTTGACATAGGAGTTGTCATGCACTGTTTCGCTTGCCTTTTTGGTTGAGGTGTTGTGACCAACTTAGCCTTGGCACAAGAGGAGGATGCCGCTTGCCTTTGAGCCTGTTCTTCCATGATTGAGATATTCTAGAACATAGAGCTGTGGCCACAATTGTTTTTGCAAAAATTAATCCGAGAAGAACTAAGAGAATGTGTGGTATTTGTGAGCGAGCAATTCTCTAGTTCTAATGTAATACATTGTTCCTGTACCCAAACTTGAAGAATTTGACTTCTTAGGTTCAAGTTGACTGCATGATCATAAATCCAATCTTGACCCAAGACAAGTGGTTCTGTAAGGTCCTCATTGTGACATACCAGCATTTTGACTTTCATTGGAACATCTTGAAGGTAGATGGGAAGTTCCACATCACCCAAACAAGGAGTTTCCACACCTCCCATCCCTATGAGATAGGCTTCTATTGGATTGATGTTCAATTGCAAGCCTTGGCAGTATGAAAGTCTAACTGCACTAGTTGCTGCACCTGAGTCAATCAATGCTCTCATGGTCCTCACATTCTCTCCGTGTCTTACCTCTAAGGTCACAAAGGGACATCAGTCGATTATGCCAGAAGTAACTCTTCCCGATTTTTGGCACATGTCCATGTGATATTTTGGGGCTTTCAGCTTGACATCTAGGCCTAGTCTCCTTAATTTATTTCGTCTAATACGCTCTCTCGCCTCTGCTTGTGCCTCTTCTCTAACCCTTAACTCCTCTTCTTTTCGCTTCTTAGAAGTGTTGAGTCTCATCAACATATCCTCTGTCAGAGGTTCTTGGTATAACTTGACTCGACAACCGCTTATATAGTTTGGCAAGATATCACATTCTAAAGTGGCCAATTGAATTGCACCGCTAGTGGAAATTCTGTTAATGATCATGGGTCCATATCCTCATTTTTCTAACTTTCGGGCATGCTGCTTTAGTGTATAAACCAACACTAGGTCTCCCTCTTTCAGTCCCTTGTCCTTGATGTGTGCATCAAAGTATGCCTTTTGTCTTTTCTTTGCAGCATAGATGCCTGCTGCCGCTCGTAGCTTGGTCTCACCTAAGCATTCTAGATCAAAGATCCTAGAGGACAACTCATGTCCATTCCACTCATGTGCTTGTGCTACTTTCAAAGCCAGGATTAAGAAATCTAATGGTAGCACAGCATTCTGTCCAAAGACCATCTAAAATGGGGTGGCATTGAGTAGCGTTTTGTAGGCAACTCGATAAGCCCAAACAGCATGATGAAGTTGTTTATCCCAATCACAACGTTTATTATTTACCAGTTTGGTCAAGACATTACATAGGATCTTGTTTGTGTTCTCACCTTGTCCGTTAGCTTGTGGATGATAGGGAGCAGACTTCTTATGTATCACGAAGAATTCTTTGAGAAGATTTTCAATGACTTCATTCAAGAAATGTGTGCCTCTATCGCTCACTAACTCTATGGGTAGTCCATATCTTGTGAACACATTCTCAAATAAGAATTTAGCTATTGTTTGAGCATCATTCTTTGTTGTGGCTTTTACTTCTACCCACTTGGTAAGGTAATATGTGGCTACAATAATGTACTCTGCATGGGAGTTTCTAGCTGGGGGGTTAATAGGACCTACAAAGTCTATATCCCACTTCGAAAATGCACGACCTCCCATCATTGCCTCAAAGGCATCTCGTCCTTTCTAACCGGATATTGTGCACATTGGCATGTGTCACATTTCTTCACATAGGTATGTGCATTCATATGAAGAGTGGGCCACCAAAGTCCTGAGAATAGAATGGTCTTGATTACTTGGTCAGGACCAAAGTGTCCGCCTGCAACACCACTGTGTGCAGTTTCTAAGACTTTCAGATAGTCTGATTCATGAACGCACAGTCTTAAGTAACCATCTTTGCCTCTCCGATATAGGTTTTCTCCTACTAAGGCATAGTCCTGAGCCTCTTGCTCCATGCTTTGTCTTCTTGCTAGGCTAGCGTCTTTGGGTAAGGTTCCCAATCTCATAAACTCTACCAATGGAGCACTCCAATCCGGAATTAATGACACTTGATAAAGGGTGGTGTGCTCCACTGGGGGTCTCTCTTTGCACATTGGACAATTCTTAATCCACTCATGAATTTCTTTGTCCATGCTAGACCAATACACTCCTAAACGTTTAGATTATGCAATGTGCATTGTTTAGAATAGTGATTACCTAGCAATCCTTCATGGGCCTGTTGCAACCAACTAATATGTTCATCATCCCTAACACAACAAGCTAATACACCTTCCGTATCTTGTTTCTACATGCTTCCTGCCAATATTTGATAGTTTTGTGATCTTACAATTTCCTCTTTGTTTGTTTTCACATTCTTATTCGCATGTCCGAAGGTTAGGACTCGTACCAACTCATTTGCCCATTTAGGAACAACTTCTAAATTGAACAGATAAGCACCAGGTAGTTCATCAGACACTCCTTGCGATGGTTCTCTTGAAGTGATGCAAGAAAGATGATGTGCCCTAAGGTGGGTTCTACCTTCCTAACAATGACTTCAAAGTCATATTCCATTAGTAAGAGGAACCATCTTACTAAGCGTCCTGTATTGCAAGGTTTAACAAAGCTTGATGATCAGTGAAAAACATGAACTTGTTGGCCAACAAATAGTGTCTAAACTTCTTCACAGCATATACCATGCCTAAGCCCTCTTGATCGGTGGTGGTATATTTTCGTTCAGCTATAATTAGCTGTCTGCTAGCATATGCTATGGGTAAATCTAAATTTCCTTCACCTGTGGTCGCATACATGTGGATAAACCTATGGTAATATCCACAATGGCCCATAAAGGCTTGTACCTCTTTAACATTCCTTGGTCTTGGAAGCTCTGCTATGGCTCTTACTTTAGCCTCATTTGTGGATATTCCATTCTTCGAAACAATATGACCTAAGATTTTACCTTCTCGTACCATGAATACACACTTTTCTGGGTTCAGACACACTCGATATTCTCTACACTTGTTGAAGATCTGTGTGAGTTCAGGGATGAGGTATCTTCTTTCTTGGGAATGGGTACATAAATCATCCACATATACTTCTAAGCTCTTTCGCAAGATCTCTTTGAAGACATGACACATGAGCCTTTGGAATGTTGCAGGTGCATTTGTGAGCCCAAATGGCATCACACGAAATGCAAAGATTCCCCACTCTGTGGCAAAAGCCGTCTTGTGTTGATCTTTTGGGGCAATGGCTATTTGGTTATAACCTGAAAATCCCTCAAGGAAGCTATAAACTTCCTTGCCCGCAACACGCTCTAGTAAATGTTCAATGATTGGAAGTGGATAACTATCTCTGATCGTAGTGGCATTAACTTTTTTGAGGTTAATACATACTCGCAATTTTCCATTCTTCTTGGGCACTACTACAATGGGGGACACCCACTCAGTATGCTCAATCTCATAGATAAATCCAGCTTCAATTAGTCTTTCAATTTCTTCTTTTATTTTAGCTGCATAAGTGTCATTATATGTGTAGGGCTTTTGTTTGGTGGGCTTGGTGTCGGTAGTCATGGGGATTGTATGAGAGCATATTCTTGGATCTACCCCTTCCAAGTCTCTATAGTGCCATGCAAACATGTCCCTATATTCCCTTAATAGAGCTATGAGCTCCATTTCTTCTTTTGCACTTAAGTCATCTCCTACGTAGGTACATCTCTCTTCGTTCTCCTCAATGGTCACAATCTTTTTGGTCTTTTCTTTATTATCATATGATTCCCCTATGATGGCCTCTCTCTTAGGCATTCATACCACAATTTTGCGGTCGTCAACTTCATATTTCTTGAAATTCTCTGGTACTTCAAACAATGATTCCTCGTCTTCTTGTTTCACTACTTTTCTTTTCTTTTTCTTTTGACTGCTCTCACTTCCATCCTTTGAATTTACCATTTGAGTGCTTGCGAGAGGTTCTTCTTCTTTCTGGTTAAACACTCCTACATCTTCTAAATATTTCTTTTCCGAGGTAAAGCAACTATCCATCACAATGGACTCTAGATCATCGTCGTCCTCTTCCTCTTCTATGACATCACTAGGGTCACATTCTTCTAGCAAGGGTTGACACATGAACACTGAAATATCATAACCCTCCTCATCACAATGAGGTGTCCATTGTTCTTCATTAACAGCAATGTCCATGGTGGCCAAGATTTCTACCCAACCATGAGGCTCGAATTCCTCATCTGGAAAGATCATTGGTGTATAGGCTGGATCCTAGGGGAGTTCCTTCTTCTCTTGCCTTTAGGCGCTATTCCTCTTCCTCTGTGACCTTGCACATCCACAAGTGAGTATCTTCATGCAGCCATGATGGATCAGGTGAACTTCCCGAATGCACAGAGATAGAATCTTCTTTTGCTTTGTGGATAGGATTCCACTGTAGGGATGGTACATCTCTGAAGGTGTAATCCTTCAAATTGACCTTGGTGGTGACCCCTAAGTGCTGTAAGTACAAGGAATTGGTTCCCCAATCCTGTACTATTTGCAATTGTCGTAGGAAGGGTCTTCCTAGGATCATCTTGTAGACATTATTTTTCTCAAAGTCACATATAGCAAATGTACGTTCAAACTCCAGCCCACAGGTGGTTAGAGTTATCCCTTCTAGCAATCCTAAAGGTCTTTCAAAATGACTGTCAACCATTTGAAGCTTCATTCTAGTTGGTCTTAATGTGGGTCGCAATAGCAACACCAGCACCTGAATCTATGATTGCTTTGGTTGTGTAACGTTGGTAGGTCATTGGAAGATAAGTATTACCTTCTTCACCCTCACACATGTCCCCTATTTTGTCTAGAGGTATCTCTAGTACTTTTTGCTTAGAGCCACCTTTTGGCACATTGGAATTAAGTTCTGGGACCTGATCCTTCACATGGTTCCATAGCTCGGGTTTTGCTTTGAGCAGCTCTTCTATAGTGAGATGACATTGAACCTTAGTGTTCTTCACCACATCAGTGTTCCTTCGAACCACTGAGTCTTCATTTCTTACCAATATTGTGGGAGCTCTGATCTGAAGAGATTCAGATTCCCAGGGGCCAGTGAATTGTGGCAGCTCTTCTAAAGTATTAGATTCAAAATCTAATCTTTCGTCTTCTTGTTGTTCTGCTCCATGTGTTGATCTTCTATCATCATAGTTACCTACCCAATCTACAGCACTATATATCTTGATTGTTGTATCTAAAGTAAACCCATAGTACAAACCTTCTTTAAGTGTGCCCTTGATATACCTAAGCACCCTTTGACCTGCAACCCAATGTTCCTTCCTAGGACAACACGTGAACTGAGATAAAACTCCAATGGCATATTATAGGTTGTAGCTCAAGCGTAAGCACCACCTCCTTTACTTGTCAATCGGCAGAGACGTGAGGACCGGTATGAAGACCACAAGCAAGTGAAGGCACAAGTGCATGAGCGAAAGCACACAAACATGCACATACATGCACACAAGGTAAGATCAAAGAGAGGAACAATGGAAAGCTTTAATTGCAAAAGAGTTCTCTTAAAAAAGCTCTATTCTCTAACAAGCTAATCTCAAAAATGAGATATCTAGCTCTTTTTATAGTTTTTTGACTAGTTTTGGCCCTGTCCAGACCTAGTGTCCGACCTAGTTAAAAATTAGGTTCTAGGGCTTATTTGAAGGCTCAAATGGAGTCTAAAAATTATGAAAATTTGTAGGATTATACTTCTAATGCTCCTCAATCTTGAGGACTCCTTGCCTTACACAAAGTGGAGCTATAATAAGGTGAAATGATATTTACAATGGTTTCTAGTGATGAAGATCACTATTTTATAGGGATTTCTTCTGAAAATATGACATACACTTCTTGGAGCTCCATACTTGCTCCTTCTTCTTGTGTGTTCACTTCTTTGATGCACTTCTATGCTTTGTCCTTGACCTTGAGCTTCAACATATGTCAGCCCTTGTTAATGTAGCATAAATCAAGCTACCCACCAAACTCTGATAAAGCTTCATGTCTTTGAATTCTTCTCCTCCATATCTACTCAATGTGTGATTCAACTCCATTGAGTTGGTGCTATCCTGCAATCTTCCATTTTAAATTTGGTTAGAAAATTCTTCAAATAGCTTTCTTGAGTTACATATACTCCATGTTGAGTATATGAAATCTCCATTCCCAAGAAAAATGAAATTTTTCCCAAGTCCCTAATCTTGAATTCTTTCTCCATCTGCTTCTTAAGAATTTGTATGCCTTTGTCATTTGTTCTTGTAAGTATTATGTCATCAACATAAATACAAACATAGACAAATCCATCGTCACTTGCTTTGACTAGCAAGCTACTATCTGCCTTTGATGCTTGAAATCCAAGTTCCTTCAAGAACTTTACAAGCCTATAATTCCATGCCCTTGGGGCCTGCGTTAAGCCATACAAAGCTCTCTTGAGCTTACACACATGATCTAGATAAAATTGATCTTTAAAACCATCTGTTTGTTCCATGTAAACTTCATCTGAAATGTACCCATTCAAAAATGCATTCTTCACATCTAATTGAGATAACTTCCAACCTTTGCAAGCAGCAATAGCTATGGGAGTCCTTATGGTTGTCATCTTTGCAACAGGACTATAAGTTTCATCGTAGTCCACACCATATGTCAGTGCATATCCTTTTACAACAAACCTGGCTTTGTACCTAGACACACTTCCATCTGCAAATATTTTTGTTTTGTAAACCCACTTACATCCAATTACCTTTTGATTAATTGGTTTGTGTACCAATTCCCAAGCCTCATTTTCAATGAGTGCATCATACTCTTCCTTCATAGATTTTTCCCAATTCTCCTTTCCTTTGGCTTCATCATATGTGGATGGATCTTCATTTGCTTTTATCATATAAGCATAATCTTTAGTAGTCAAGAATGAAGTATCATAGTTGTACCTTGTAGGTTGTTATTTGTGCCTTGATGACCTTCTGAGTTCTCCACTTCTTGAAGTTTCTAGTTCATCACATTCTAGACCAAACCTTGGCATTTCTTCAACTTCAACTTGTGCTTCATTGTTCTCTTCTTCATCAAATATTTGAACCTTATAGTTACCTTTCTTCTGGTTCAATGTTTCTTTAAGACCTGCATAAGTATTATTTGTACCTAAGTACCAAGTACTTTGCTCATCAAATGTGACATCCTTTGATACAAGAAATTGCTTTGTAGATGGACTCCACAACCTATATCCCATTTTCTTATCATCATAACCAATGAACACATACTTTTCAACCTTTGGTTCCAACTTATGTCTTAATTGAGAAGGAACATAAGCATAGGCTAAGCAACCAAATACTTTACAATGATCTAATGTAGGGCTCTTACCCCACCAAGCTTCATATGGTGTCATACCCTGCAAAGATTTACATGGTAGCCTACTAGCCAAGTATGTAGGTGTATTTATAGCCTCAGCCCACAAATAATTAGGGAAACTCTTTTCTTTCATCATTGATCTTGCAAACTCAACAAGAGTTCTATTTCTCCTTTCTGCTACACCATTTTGTTGAGGATAGTACCTGCAAATAACCTCTCTTTTTATACCTACATTCCATAAATAATCACTAAATTCATTTGAGAAATACTCTCCCCCTCCATCTGATCTTAACCTCTTCAATTTTTGTCATGTAATTCTTTCTGCACATGCATGATAGTGTTTGAATGTATTAAAGACCTCTGACTTGTCTTTGATCACATAAATAGTGATCCACCTGGTAGCAACATCAACATATATGACATAATATCTTGAACCATTTATACTAAAAGTCCTTTAAAGGATGCCACACATTTGTATGTACCAATTCAAGTGTTTCTGAATACATGAAACCATGCTTATTATATGATTGCTTATGAGCCTTACCTAATTGAGATGCTTCACATCTATATGTCATGTGTTGACCTACATTATTAGATAATCCAAGTACTGAACCATTATTAATCATTTCCTTGATACCTTTCATTGAAGTGTCCAAGCCACTTATGCCAAAGATCCAACTCAGACACCTTTTGCTCTCCATATGTAAACATGGCATGCCCAACATTACCTTGTATCCTCAATGTGAGGAGCCTTCCTTCTTTCTTTCTTATAACAATTTGCTTATACCCTTAGCCAGGGTCTTCAGCATAAACTCCATCATTAGTGAACCTTACCTCATATCCTTTTTCCCCAATTTGTCCTACACTAATCAAATTCTTTGGAATTTTAGGAACATACAAAACCTTACTCAAGAGAGTACTTCCATCTTTGGCTTTAACTAATCCAATTGACTTCACCTTGTGCTTTGTATTGACACCTATTTGAAATGTATGATTAATTGCCTTATGATCCAAATCAGTCATTAAAGCAATGTTTCCACTTAGGTGATTTCTACACCCTGAGTCAATATAGAATACTCTTAGTTCTTCATTTGAAGCTTCACATGTTGCATTCATAATAAGATTTGAATCTTCTTTCTGATCTGATGCATAATTGTAGTAGGTGTTATTGTAGGATTGCTTTTTGGAAGTTTCTTCCTCCATTTCTTCCAAAGAAACTCTTACCACCTCTACCTCTAAAATTTCCTCTCTGATTTCTTCCACCTCTCCCTCTTTGGTTAAAATTCTGATTAAAGTTACCATTGCTTTGATTATTATGCCAACATTCATGAGATAGATGATTGGTCTTACCACATATCCAGCAAGCTTTGGCATTATCTTTGTTATTTTTGCCTCTTACTCTACTTTTGCCACTCCCTCTTCCTCTTAGGAAGTTTGCTTGACTTGGACTACCTTCGTCTTCAACTTATTGTTGATTTCCTTTGATATCTTTCTTCTTGTCTTTAGAATACATTGCATAACTTGCACTCTTATCAACATCTCCTTTGCTATCATTCTCAAAAGTTAGCATATGTCCTAACAATTGAATCAAATCAGGAGTGAAATGATCTAATGAAAGTTCTGTTGACAATATGAAAGGCTTCCACTTCTCATCTCCTCTTAGAACTATGAGAATTTGTCTTACCAACTTATCTTCTTCAATATCTTCATCAACTGCACCTAAGGAATCATCAATGTCTATCTTTGTCACATAATCAGATATTGATTGTGAAGCCTTCTTCGTGAATGTGGTAAGCTCTGCCCATAGTGATGCTTTCCTTGACTTGGTTGTATTCTGAAAATGTTCTCCCAAAGCACTCCATATATCACTTCCACTTTCAAGTCCTCTGATATGAGGAAGCAAGTAATCATTCACTGCCATGTAGATTATGCTCCTTGCTTGAGCATCCTTCTTCATCCAAATCTTTAAATCTAAAAGCTCCTCCCTAGTTGGAACACTAGGATCTTTAAACTCTGGCTTTTCTTCTTGTCCTGTGATGTATCCCATCAGATCTTTAATCATAAGATGAGCTTCCATCCTCATAGACCAAGCTGGATAGTTCTCTCCATCCCACTTCTCAATTTGAAGAGTATCTCCCATCCTTTCTTCAACTGTACTATCAAATCTTCAACCTTATAAGAAAGGAATGTACCTTAGCTTCAAAATTTACTCTGTCTGATCCTTTTGATTGCTCTCGTGTGTCTCCCTTTAGCTTTTCCTTCACACTTTGTCTTCTTGAATCTTCAAATGTTGAATTTATCTACAACAGTTGGGGTCTTCCTTTTCTTTAATTCTGATGATTCTTGCTTTGATACCACTGATGGAGATGATTTATCTCCAAAAGACAAGTTATCCTTGATGTTAGAGCATCTCTATATCAAGAATAACTCAAAACCTCAACCAATTTTAGAAGACCAATGCCGAATTATCAAAACTTTAGCTAATTGTGAAGAAAGCCATTACACAAAAATATTTTTGCACTTAATTAACCCATTAACTGATCAAATGTGTGTGATCAAACTTTGTACATGGTTTTGTTTAAAGGTTGCGCACCTTCTCCAAGTTAAAAATTCTCAAAAGATTCAGTAAATCTTGAGATATGATTCAAACAATGTACCAATGTCTCAAACAATACTTTTGTATTGTCGATTTTGACACCTGCAACTTCTAATGCATGGTTCTCCCAAACTAGACCCCATTTATTCAAATGCTTTTAGCGATAGAAAAGATTACCTTTCAACTTAGATTTTGGATGCTTATTTGTGTAAAACTTTACACTATGCATTGAGATTTGATCATTCTTTGATCATAGAGATTGCACCTGTTTTAGAAGACACTCATCACGTCTTCACATAGAAATGTTCCTTCACACGATTCTCTCAGCCTCTTTACGATTAGGCTCTCAAATCTTAACCATAGATGCATTAACTATGGAAGTAGACATCTACAAAAGGTTTCCTAGAATTGTCTAACACAGAAGGAGAAATGAAGAAAAGATTGACGCACAATTCTCAGAAAACGTCTTCTATTCAACTCATCTTACATCTAATGGATGATACTCACATAACTCATAATCTACTCCTCTCTTTCTCATCTATAATTCATCTCTCTCATATATCACAACCATATACAAGTGTATATATATACATATGAGTGTGTATTCATCATTACTTCAAGTGTCTTCACTCCTAAGGTTCATATAATCATCAATTGTTGATTGTCTTGTTCCAACAAGGAAGAAGCAGATGAATGGAATGATAAATTTGGCATTGACAACTGTAAGACAATAGTTACGCAATATAACACAGGAGCAATAGCAGAGAAGATAACAGATATAGGAGAATCTCAACAATTTTCTACTAGCAGCAAGTACAAAGATGATGGCGTTGTCCACCCGTGCGCTCTCAAGGTAGAGCTTAAATGGTGATCTAGACAACTCTAGATAGGGAGATACAAGGTAGAGGTATGCTGGCTCAACTCAGTGTCTTAGGTAGTGCAGAAGTCATGTATATATAGGATCATGGGTGGCCTGCCATGGACGGCTATACATGGGCGGTAGAGCGTGGGCGGCCACCGCCCGCGTTATTGCCATACACGGCTTAGACTGGTTGAACCGACCTAACAAATATAAATGATTTCTTACTCTGATAGGGAATATTCCATGGAATATTCCCTTTACCGTCGCACCGGGGGCGTTGCCCTCGGACCCCCACCAAGGGGCCCACTGGCCCCTGGGACCCCCCAGCCAGGGGGCCCGCTGGCCCCCTTGGACCCCCCAGCCGGGGCTGCTCACCGCTGCCCCGGACCCCACAATTGGGGACCCTGGTAACTCCCTTTCCTTATAATACCTTACATGGTCCAATATGACCTTCATCCAACATGCAAGTTGGGATTCCCATCAATTGGGTAATGCACGCTTGGCTTCTCCTCATAAAGGGGGCCTTACAAAATGTGCATACAATCATGAGGGGTAGACATTGATCATATACTAACAACAACCTCTCTCCTAACCATGTTTATTTTTCATCTTGTCCATCTATAGAGCTTCATGTAAGGGCATTGAAAACCCACTACCATCTTTGTTGAAAGAGACCTAGAATCCCACACGGATTCCCAAGAGCCCAACTGATGATATATTTAGGTAGTGATGTGTGTGAGCACTCTAGGACCGTCGAGGCACTTTTTTCCCTCTTTAGGAGGTTTTTTCCCCCGGCTTGAATATATGCTTATTGCCCTAATGGGCTACTTATCTTTGTATATTCTCTAGTAATACATTCAGTATTGTGTGTTGTGCTCCAAGCTTCTTCTTCTTCCTTGTGTTGTCTGTGTGCTTTCGCAGATGTCTAACTCCAACAATTGGTATCAAAGCAAGTCGTTGCTTCATCTAGGGTGCCATCGACACTCATCCAGTTAGAGTCTCAGAATGGCACGAATTTTGGCGAGCATACTCAACGTGTTTTCAAAATCAAAACTACTGTGCTCTGTGGTGCCGAAATCGCGATCTGAGCTCGTTACGGCCTCTGAACACACTATCGTAGTGCATGTGCAGGCTATTTTATCTTTTTGTGCCAAAGATATATACCAGTTTCTGTTTGCTAGTATAAACATCTCGAAGTTTGTTATAGGTCTGGCGGAATTCATTTGGGCAGTTTTGTTCAACTTTTTGAGATATAGTCAATTTTCTGCATCAAGGTATTTTAGTCACTCACCATGGCTGAAAGCAGTGATGTATTCCGTATGTTGGATGTTGAGGATAAGTTGGATGGTACCAACTACCCGTTATGGGCTTATATGATGCGACATGTGCAGGGTGTTGAAAAATGTCCTATCACACCTGCAACTGTTACAACTACAGGTACTGAAGCTAATGTAGAAGGTGTCGAAGATGATGATATTTTGCATATTCCTATTCGTGCTACGGTTTCTGCTGCACCTACTACAGAGCAGATTCACTGGGATGGCAGAGATGCCCAGGCACATGCATTTATATCTTTGTCTGTCAAACGTGCCATTATTCCTCACATTCGCTCTTGCAAAACAGCTAAGGATGCTTGGGATACACTTACCACATTGTACAAAGCTAGGAATGAGGCTCATGTTGCTTACCTCCGAAAACAGTTGGAGAGTGAGCACATGAATGAAGGTGATTCTATGGACAGTTTCCTAATGAAGATCAAAGACTTGAAGGAACAATGGATGTTTGTTGATGAGGTTATACCAGATAGCTCACTTGTGCAGACCGTTCTGAATGGTCTTCTTGATTCATATCAGAATTTTGCTTCTACTCTTCGGTTGATGATGAAAGGCAATCCAAATCCCTTATCATTTGAGGAGTTAGTCTCTGTTCTGTTGCAGGAAGATCAGTCCAGGCAGAACAGGTCCATTATGCGAGTTGCAGATCAAGCTTTCCTGGCTTGTCAAAAGGGCAAAGGAAAATGGAGCTCTTCAACTAGTAAGCAGAAATCTACTAATTTTGCATATTTGAAGAAGGAAGATAAAGATGAAAAGAAATCAGAAAATCAGAAATTGTTTTGTAAGTATTGTAAAGGGAATGAACATATCATAAAGAACTGTCCAAAACTGGCTGCTAAAGAGGTAAAGAAGAAAGAGGATGGAATGGTTGTTGTAGAGGCCTCTACACCAAAAACAGAATCTGCTATTCTTGTGCAGGAAGGAGAATGGGCGTTTACTACTGTCTGCAGTTTTGACCCATCGTCTTGAGTAGTGCATGTATGTAGTAGACTCAGATGTTTGGTATTTTGATAGTGGGGAAACCAAAAATATTACCTCGCAGCGCAGTTTCTTCTCTTCACTCGAGCCTACCCCTACATGGAATACTGTTACATGCGCCAACAACTCCTCTTATCCTGTTATGGGAGTTGCTAAGATCATTTTGACTACTGCTGATGGTAGTTCTTTCACTTTGTCAGATGCTTTATTTGTGCCAGTGATCAAGAAGAAACTGATATTAGTTTTTGCATTAGCCAAGATTGGCTTGGTTATGAAATTTGTTGATGATAGGTGTACAATTCATGATCTATCAAATGGCGATGTGATTATTGCTTCTGGCATTTTATGTCGTGGGCTGTATAAGCTCATAGACTATGAAAGATCTGTAAATGATTTGGCATGTGCAGTAAATGATTCTCAGGCTATGTCAGATCCAAAGCTTTGGCATGCACACTTTGGTCATCTAAATTTTGTTAGTTTGCTATGCTTGCAAAAATCTGAAATGGTGTCCCCTTTGCCCAAACTAGAGGCACCTGGAAAACATGTTTATGAAGGCTGTATTTTTGGCAAAATGCAGCGTTCTTCCTTTCCAAAAGATGGTTCAGTTCGGGCTACTCAGAAATTGCAGCTTGTACATAGTGATATCTGTGGTCTTATGCAGACACCTTCTTTTGGGAATTATCTTCACTTTGTGATTCTCATCGATGATTTTTCCAGGCATGCATGGGTATATCCATTGAAGGCAAAGTCTGAAGTGTTCATGTGCTTCAAACAGTTTTTGGCTTTGGCTGAAAATCTGTCAGCATGTAAAATGGGCACCCTCCGTTCTAATCGAGGGGGGGAGTATATGTCTTCTGATTTTAATACATTTCTAGCTGAACGTGGGATAAAACAATAGTGTACAGTGCCATATACACCTCAACAGAATGGAGTTGCTGAACAAAAGAATAGGTCACTAATGGAGATGGTGAGGTGTATTGTCAAGGGTTAGGCTTTACCACATAGTTTCTGGCTTGAGGCTCTCATGTGTGTAGCATATGTGTTGAACAGGTGTCCCACTAAAGCACTGCAGTCTATCACTCCATATGAGGCTTGGCATGATCGCAAGCCATCTATTGCTCATTTGGATGTTTTTGGTTGTTTGGCATATGCATTAGTGCATGAACAACATCAGAGAAAATTGGATGATAAAGCAATAAAATGTATTTTTGTTGGGTAGGGTTTTGAAAGTAAAGGCTATCGTCTGTATCATCCACAGACTAAACACATTCTAGTTAGCCGTGATGTTGTTTTTGTGGAAGATGCTATTCAACCATTGCTTTCATTAGCTCCAAAGACATGTATGATACTTTGCTGCCTCTTTTTACAGGTGGATAGTCTAGTGCTGGTCCTAATGAGGCAACTTCTCAACCTTTGCAGGTTTCATGTGATGATGCGGATGATTCCATTTCTGATGCAGATGTACATGATGCACTTATTGATGAGAGAGCCGATATTGAGCAAGCAAGAACTATGCCAAAATGGCTGGTGCAGACCTTGCGTGACAACAAATTAGATGCACCTCTATCATATCGTACTCAATCAGGCTCTCATAGTGCCTCTTTTGCATCAGATTGCTATGCTATGGCCGCATCTAGTCTCTGTGATGAGAATGAGCCTGTTTCATTTGATGAGGCATAAACCTTAGAAAATTGGATGGCTGCTATGCAATCTGAATATGATGCAATAATGAAGAATGGTACTTGGTCTTTATGTGACTTGCCACCTAGCAAGAAGGCCATTGGCACTAAGTGGGTATACAAGCTGAAGTTAGAGCGTATTGGCAGTTGCGAGGAAGCATGCGTTCCATGCTCGCACTAAGCACATTGAGGTGCATTATCATTATGTCAGGGAGAGGTTCTCTGCTGGGGAGATCAGCTTGGCATATGTGCCCACGCAAGAGAACATTGCAGACCTATAGCTTGGCACTTCCTTATACATGAATGCTAGCTACTTGTTCACCGCATCACTCCCAAGGGGGATTTGTTGATATATTTAGGTGGTGATGTGTGTGAACAGTCTAGGACCACCCGGGCACTTTTTCCCTCTTTAGGAGGTTTTTTTCCCCCGGCTTGTATATATGTCTATTGCCCTAATGGGCTACTTATCTTTGTACATTCTCTAGTAATACATTCAGTATTGTGTGTTGTGCTCCAAGCTTCTTCTTCTTCCTTGTGTTGTTCGTGTGCTTCCGTAGACATCTAACTCCAAAACCAACATAATCCATTCCTTGATTACTTGGCCACCATGGGGAAGGATCCTAGAGCATAATGTCAAGGAGTTTCATTACCACCACCTTTCCATGTTTGTTTTAAAACATATTACCTTGCACAATTTTTCAACCCAATTCCAAAGCGCTCTAGAATATACATTCTCATTGAGAATTATTTTTTTTAAGATACATAGTGTCTAAGGATTGATTGTTCCTTGGCATGAGGGATCCAAAATATATACGGTACGTCTATGCTCTCATTTAATCATCTTCCAAGGAACATGGGCTACCTCAACCCCAAAAGATTTTTCCTACAAACTTTGTGGGGCAGGAAAGAAGCTAAGAAAATATGATCCTCGAAATTGTGTCTAAAAGAGTGAAAGAAGCAGAAGCTAAGAAAATATGATCCTCGAAATTGTGTCTAAAAGAGTGAAAGCAGTCAACTAACTGATAGCACCTAACCATATGAGGAAAAACGTATTCCTTCTAGTCTGAAATAAGAGTTCCTCTAGAAGATCTTATAATGTTCCCTCGATCATTAGTAGCTTCCTATTCAAGACCTAGTGATGTCATCTAGTGTCTTTTGGACGTTAGACTTTCCAAATACGAAACCATCAAGCAATGAAGTGATATGGTAAATCATAAAGGTGGGTTTCCCACCCTCAATGTAGTTCATATGGTTGAAGCAGTCCTATAGCACTTCATGAGGTCTATACGTCCTCTACCTGGTAGACACCAAGAGTGAAGGTCCCAATACAAAAGAGTTGAATTCGTACATAAAAAACAAGAAGGTGTCATGAAAGACAACGTATCATGAGAAATAACATTCAAGACATTCTCTAAATCATCTAACTTACGTTTGAATTACATCACGCAAATTGTTATTCTTTATAAGATAACATTTGCTTTCGATACTACTCAACTACCTAAGCATCGTTTTTCCAAGTTCTCTTGAACGAAAATTCTAATTATTTTAAATTACTTCTCATAGTAATTACGAAGATAAAATAGTTATTACCGTTCTAGTCTAATTCTAATAATTCTACGAAAAATGTTAATTAGTAATTTTACTCACGAAATTTTAAGCACTTTTAACTAGCTATGCAATTATTTCTAGCGTATGTTTCTTCCAACCGTAATTTGGCTTATCCCTAATAAATTTTAGCATTCAAATGTTTAGAGAAACTGAAATTTATAAAGAAGGCCATGGGCCATGGCCTTCTTTGTATCTCCTTCATTTTTCTTTTATTGTTCTCTCTGTTAATATATCTCAAGATTGTCTTTTTTAACCAAAAGAAACTTAGCATTTATAGGTAACTAGATAGTTATGTCTAGCATAGTTTTTTTTTAATAGAAAATAATACATTTCTAACAAAGCTTGAGCTTATTTTAGCACTTAATGCTTGCCCAAAAATCTATACTTCTTTAAAATAATGATAAAAAAGTAAAAGAAAAATATTTCTAATTTTTTGCTTTTGTGGTGTGCAAATATGCATAATGCTAAAGGAAATCCAATGAAATACCTTAAATAGAAGATGAAAACACATGGATAAGGAATACTTGGTTTTCAATACTTGAAGTTCAAGGAAAGGGAAACAATCATCACAGTTACAGAAAGCCGCCCAATATGGCATCAGCCTTATTTCTTCCTTTTTTTTTTCAAAGGAGGTTCGGCTGAGGCCTACTCCCCTGACTTTAACTTTGAAATTGCAATTGTACAAGGAAGGGCTTAGTACCCATGGGACCCCCTTATCCCACAAGAACAAGGGTTAGACTCAAACCAGGAAGGACTTACAACAATCGGGGTTTTAAACTGGTCCGAAGGCACTACACAATTCTCTGCCCGAAGGCACAAGGGTCCATCGCCCGAAGGCAGCATCAGATTTTCCACGCCCGAAGTCATCATCAGATTTTCCACGCTCGAAGGCTCAAGTGTGTCCCGCAGCATAGGGGGGTTGAACCCACGCCTCCGCCTCAAGAGGCAAGGGATCCAACCACTAAACCAGGCATCTCGGACTACCTTATTTCTTCGTTACGGGAAGCTCCAATGAAGGCATTTACTCTCCCTTCCCTTGCATAGAAGTACATGTTTGCCATGTATAGGCTCCCACTCGCCTTTTTGCGCCTCTTTGCACTTGCTCAAACCCTTGCGATATTGCTCTTACCTTGTATTCAGCACTCTCGCCCAACTCTCTATATGCATGGAGCACTCTCGCCCAACTCCCTATATGCATGGAGCACCAAGGCAACTAAGGTTCCTACTTGCAAGACTACTCACCCTTGTTCTAGAAAATATCCCATAATTTGGGGTGCCAACTCGCCTCCATTGGCATGAGATAAAGGTTTTTTCATAAGGGCAAAAATTGGCGCACCCTCGCCTTAGTCCTCATTAGTAGACACACCCTCACCTTACTCCTCATTAGTAGGTGCACCCTCGCCTTTTCTATGGCGTTGAAGCCCAAGGTGTGTGTGTCCGAGATGGCGACAAGGTACCCTTGTTAATGCAAGTGGGAAACCCATCTTCCATGTGTCTAATGTGGGTAAGTTCGTAAGCGTGATTCCAGGTCCTCACTCACCTTGTGTAAGGAAATCTAGGTGACTTCATAAGCACACAAAGGTTCCTACTTGCCTCATGCTCATCATCTTTGTTATGGTGCTGGGGCGACCCTACAATAAAGGCAAACCAAGGCATCTCTCTCTTGGCATGCATGGTGATCCTACATCATCAAGGGCGACTCTTCCTAGTATTGGCACCTCAATATCACGGTAGCCCTACCACCCAATTGGCTCACCTCACCAATGTAGGCGACTAATAATCAAGGAGAACCTACCAACCATTTTTGGCATATCCAAAAGAAGGAAAATCCATCTTGAAGATTGTACAGACATAATAAAGCAACATTGTGGCCACCCAAATCTGGGCATATGATATGACATGGGATAAAAAGTGATTTCTCTCCAGATTAGCTAGAGGAGGTAAATTTATCAGGTATTGCCAATGGAACCACCATAAAGCCATGCAGATGTCAAGAACACTTAGAAGAAGGTGTAAAAAGTGAGTTGGTGACCTACCAAAAATAACTCCTCTCTACAAGTACTCACCTTGTGTCAGACCACCACTTATGTCATTTTGATGTGCACACTTCACATCAAAAGTTAATCATCAGAATCGATAGGCCCATTCATTTTGGCCCCTTGGAGTCTATATGAGCAATGGTTGGGCTCCAATTTGTATACACTCTTGGGCATGTTATCTTTCTGTCTATCAAAATACTCTCATTGTGGATTTGTTGTAACTTTGATTGCTTACACTATGTCTAGGCTATGTACCTATATGGCGGATAGATTGTCTATGTATTTTGGAGTGTTTGACTAGTTGTTCGTTTAGTCATGGAATACATCATGATGCTTCAAGCAAATGTGTAGTTTCTTTTGAATGCTCACTCTTTTCTCCGAAGGCATATTGACCAGTTTTCAAATGTTCCTGAGCTATCTTTTTGGACTAATCATCATTCATTCTTGAGTTAAAGTTATTAGAAGTTGTCTAGAGTGTGTGAAGTGTGATTGTCATTGCACCCTTTGAATCAATCACATAAATGATTGTTAACTATTGTGCTCTAATTGGAACGGGAGCCCAAGTAGTAAGAGAATAGAGCACATAACCTCAGGGATAAGCCAATAGTAGCAAGAAACTAGTGTGAGATCACTTGGGCTATGTGTCTTGTCGTACGTTGGCATACTCTTTATTTATTTGTGATTTTATTGAAACCATTTTGAGTCGTTAAGACCTTGTGATTATCTCATCCTTGTTCTCTTCATTTGCAAAGTGTCTCTTTGTGCAGGCATGTTCCAAGGTATACTTCTCTATGGAGAACCTCCCTTGAGTAGAAGGCATCCTAAGAACTCTATAAACTCCTCTTCCTAAAAGTGGTCCTCAACTTCACTTCTACAATTTGGCATGCTCAGTGGGATCTTGCATGCTCTATGTGTGACATCTTTTTTATGTAAGCGTTCATTTTTGTGTTATTGTTTCTTACATTTTTGAATCTTGTTAGGCTCCAACCCAAGCATGGGCAACCGGGTACATGACCCATACATGAGTAGATAGGGATTCTCTTCCTCTTCACAAGATTCCCAAAAAGTCAACTCAACATCCATCTCAACAACAATCACACTTATACCTTTAACTCTTTCCATTGATCTTTCACTCGATCTCACCTCAGATGCCTTTGAAGATACCCAATTACAATTGGAGGACCTTTCAAATTTGCTATCGAGGTTGAACATTGAATTTCCTACTTTCGAGGGTTTAATGCAAGAAGATGCTGATGATCATGTAAGGAGGCTCATCTCCTTATGTCCGGGATGAGTGCAAAACTGTAAAGATGCCATGTTGGTTCTATTACCATCTATATTTGATGGAATTGCAAACAAGTGGTACATTCAACAAGCAAATGGCACTTACCCACATGGGAGGCTTTGAAGACCGCTTTCTACCATACATTTGGTCCCCTCAACTCTTCATAATAATCTTTTGATCAATTGGGAAATTTAAAGCTCTATTGAGCTGAATCTTTTCACGAACTTTGAAAGTTTCATCATAATCTATCCCGTAGCTTTGGGAGAAGCCTTTCGCCACCAACCTTGCTTTGTACCTAGCAATGGAACCATCTGAATTTCTTTTAATTTTGTAAACCCACTTATTACCTATCACCTTCATGCCTTCTTGAGCTGGTACCAAGCTCCAAGTATGGTTCTCATCAAGTGCTTTGAGCTCTTCCTTCATTTCCTCTTGCCATTCCTTGCAATCCTTAGCTTCTTCATACATTAGGGGAAAAAATGAACCCTGCATGGGCCTTTTAGATTAAGGGATGATTAGTGATGGACCAATGAGAAGAGGGTGGTGGCCACAATCTAGAGCCTCAATCAACTAGGCTAGGCCTAGGTTTCCTTGGTTTTGGACTGGTCAAAACAACCAAAATGTGATGATAGAAGTGGTATTTCCTCATGTAGTGGTTTAAGATTCGAATTCGGCGATCCAAATTTGATATCCATCCTTGGATATGAAGACAATCGAATGGTTAAGCTTCAAAGATAGAGAGAGATGCGCCTTTTATTATGTATCGTTGGATGGGACTATCAATCCAAGGCTCACGATTTCTCTTCAAGTGGATTGATGGGCTTGGAAGCGTGCTTGGATATGGGACGTAGGATCGGCGAAAATCCAACGGACTGTCTTCTTTCGCGTCCCAATGCAGTCTCTCTCTTACTTTTCCCATGTCCCATGACTTTAATGAAGCTTCTTTTGTCCTTTTCTGCCAGGACTGTAGCTCCGATCGCGTCCGTCCGTGGGTAAGATCTAATGGCCTTCAATGACCACGAATTTGACTCTCTCTCTTCTTTATTCCCACCTCTCACAAATGATAAGACTCCTCCATTTTGTCGTTTCTTGCCAGAGATTCTTCACTCATCTTGTCCGTCCGTGGTGAATATCCAAGGGCTGCAATTAGCCACGATCCCTTCCCAACTGAGAGCACTAATTTGTCGTTTTTTGACAGGAAACATCATCAATCGTGGCCGTCCGTTTGAGGTATCTAATGGCTCTCAACAAGCACGAGTCTGTTCACAATGAGGAATCAAATCTAGCTCTTAAGAAATAGAATTTTTAAATAAAATACCACTAGTGGTTTTCCAGGCCCCATTTAACCCTAGCATGATTAATTTTAATCCCTAAAAATTAGGGATCCTTACAAGGCCCATGCAGGGTTCACTTTTTCCCCTAATGAACTAGTTGGTTCTTTGTCCTTGATTACCTGAGTCATGTATGCATAATGCTTTGCAATGAAATTATCATATGTTAACCTTTGTACTGGATATCTTACTCTTGAAGACCTTCTTTCACTTCCTTTAGGTGTGGTTGCCATCTTCTTTCTTTGTTTGGCCACTCCTGGAGTTTGAACTTCTTCTATCTCTTCATCTTCCAACATGCTCTCGTCCACATAGCTTCCTTCTTCAACTGAAATCTTCTCTTTGCCTTTGAATTTGCTTTCTTCAGAGCTGGTCTCTCTTTCCCTAAGCCTTCCACTCCATGGTGAGGGTGTCCTTGTGTTGCATGAGTTGCTTGGACCACTCAAATCCATGCTTTCTTCAACTCTATCATCATTCTTCAAATCTGTCTCACCTATGTCTTCAACCTGCAATGGACTTGTGCATGAATACCAAGGCTTCAACTCATCAAAGACAACATCCCTACTTACCTTCAGCTCCTTGGTGATGGGATTATAGCATTTATACCCCTTTTGTTCCATAGAATATCCCAAAAAAATACACCTTTCAGATTTGGCATCTAACTTTGACCTCAACTCTTGAGGTACATGTACATAGCATATACAACCAAAGATTCTAAGATGTGAAATGCAAGGTTTTCTTCCACTCCATGCTTCCTCAGGGGTTAGATGATGTATACCTGATGTAGGACATCTATTCATGATGTATGTGGCTGTATATGTAGCCTCTCCCCAATAACAATGCGGCATATTCATTTCGTTGAGCATACACCTTGCTACCTCTGCTATGTGTCTGTTCTTTCTCTCTGCTACCCCATTTTGTTGAGGGGTATACGTGCATGTAAATTGTCTTTTGATGCCATTGACCTGCAAAAATTCAGAAAATGCATGGGAGAAATACTCTCCCCCTCCATCGGATCTCAAAGTTTTGATAAACTTGCCAGATTCCTTCTCCACCTGTGCTTTGAATTTCTTGAAGTAGTGGAACACATCTGATTTGTTTCTAATGCAATACAACCACACTTTCCTTGAAAAGTCATCAATGAAGGTTACAAAATACCTATTTCCAGCAAGGGATGCTTCTCTTGTTGGACCCCAAACATCCGTGTGAATGAGGTCTAAAACATTTGCACTTACATAGGTACTCTTCTTAAAGGGTAGCCTTGATTGTTTTCCTTGTTGGCAAGCTACACAAATTTCATGCAACATTTTAGATGTAAAATTTGGTAGGCCTCTTACCAAGCTCCTCCTTTGCATGTCATTGAGCTTTTGTAGGTTGATGTGACCTATTCGTTTATGCCATAGATCCAAATCTGCTATCCTCTTGTCTCCATATGTGACATACATTGAATGGTGTGGCTGATTTATGTCCATTGTGAAAATTCTCCCTTGCTTTTTTCCTTTTGCTATGAGCTTGAAACCTACCCTTGGATCCTCAACAAAACATCCTCTTTCATTGAACCTAACTTGATAGCCTTTTTCTACCATTTGGCCTACCGAAATCAAGTTTTTGGTAATAGTAGGGACATGTAATACCTCTGATAAGCACTTTGCTCTTTGATTTCCTTCCAAACTGATATCTCCCACATGTTGAATGATATGCTCTGAGTTATCACCTGTTTCCACATGCCGTTGATGCTTTGGGACCTGCAAATTACTAAAAAAATTCTTTCGACATGACATATGATTGCTACATCCACTGTCTACATACCATACATCTTCACTATCTTGAGTTGTATCTTCACCATACCTCATGGCAAGTAAATAATCATTCCCTTGGCTGGATGATGTGTTTGCATAATTACCTTGCCCTCTATAATTGTTGTTGTTGATTTGATTCCCTTGTCTTTGAGCTCTATGATAGCATTCATTTGCAAAATGACCGGGCTTACCGCATACAAAGCATCCATTTGAAGTGGCTTGTCCTCTTCCACCAAATCTTCCACCTCTTCCTCTATTTGTGGCTCTTCCACCTCTTTGACCTGCATTTTCTTGTTGTCCTTGACCTCCTTGGTTGCTTTGATATCTTCCTCTTCCTCTTGTAGCACCTCGGTTGTGTCTTCCTCTTCATCTACCTGCATACAACAATTGCCCTTGGCTATCCTTGGCATTATGACCACCAAGGTTCATCTCCTCTATCACCATGAGAGTGATTAGTTGATCAAAATCAGGAAGAGAGTCCCTTACATACACTGAAGTTGTGAAAGCCCTCCATTTTTCATCATCCCTAAGTCCATTTAGGGTGTGGGCGACAAGATCATCATCATCTAGGGCACAACCGATTGACCCTAGTGCATCTGCAAGCTCTTTAACCTTTAATATGTAATCATTAGCACCTTGAGAGGGGCTTTTCCTAAGATTATTTAGCTCATTCTTGAGCTGAATTTTTCTAGCTTTTGTGGAGGTTGAATACAATCTCTCCAAGCACTCCCACACCTTCTTCGAGGTATCCAAATCTTGAATATGCCCTACCATAGAGTTGCTAATATGCTGAGATAAAATGAAAATGACCCTTTTGTCCCTTTCATCCCACTCTCTTACTACTCTTCTCTGGTCATTGGTTGGATTTACCTCATCTATGTAGGGTTTTGGCTCTCCACCACTCACAAGTCCCCACAAACCTTTCCCCATCAAAAAATTGCTTATTCTAAATCGCCACGATTGGTAGTTTCCTTTTTCGAGCTTCTCAATCTGAGCATTGACATCAGCCATGGTGCCTCCTAACTCTTTTGAACCTCCCCCTTGATGCAATGAAGTTGAAAAGGATGTCTTTTACCTCAAAAAATAGAGCTACTCCTCTTGATGAAGCTTCGTCTTTGATTTGATGATGTATTTGCTTCCCCTTGTTGTTGACGTGCCCGTTCTTTGCTTCCTTCCTTCAAACTTTGATGAAGTCTTTACTTCACTTCAGTAGCTCCTTCTTCTCTCTTTGATACTCCACTTATGGATCTGATACCACTGTTGGAGGATAAACACTCCTATGTGCACAACAAAAGCAAATGAACCCTCCTAGGATCCTGAAATTTTTCAGACATAGGCTCTGTATTTTCTAAGTTTCTCTGCGTATATGCAGAGACTGAAAATGAAATTTCGCACGCATAAACTAGACTTTAAGAGCTTTCAAATGAGAGTAAGATCACTCCATTTGGATACTAGATGATGCCTCAACCAGCTGCAACAAAACAGACAACTTGATCTCTTCACAGAGTATGAGCTAACTACACAGACACTGTTCTGAACATTTCTCTGCACATGTGCAGACACTGAACCTGAGACTTATACCAAACAAAGTAGAACTTATAAGCTTTTCAACAAGTCAAAAATCATTGCAAATGGATTCTGGATGAAGGAGAAACAACAATTACAAGACCGGGGGGTCTGCCAAAAACATCTAGATAGATAGAGTGTGTAAAAGTGAAATTTTTTGCAAAATATGCAGAGAACAGCTAGTAGAGGGTGTGCTTAAGCAAGGGGGCAGTTTGGGCACGTATTTCCACGACTGTAAGTCATAATACAACTCATTAGAGGTTTTAAAGACCACATACTAACCTCTTTAACCAATCAAAAGCATATACATGTCGAAAGTGAGGTCCAATCACATCAAGAGGTGAGATAAATCTTCTCTAATCAACTTCTTTCCATTATGGGCATAATTGAATGCCTCCAACTCGTGGAAATCAGCCTCCTTTGATTGTGGATGATGTGGAAGGTTCAATTTGGGGCATGTTCCCACACTCTTGAGCTTGAAAAACTTTCAACAACTTATTTGGATGACCCTACTAGGAGTACCGTCGCTTATACCCATGACCATATCTGCAAACTTTTTTTTGGGTAAAGTTTCTTGTCTTTTGCTACAGCAACATTACCATGATGTTGTTTAGCAAAAGACAATACACTCTGCCCAAAAAAAAAAATCAAGTACATGTGATATGTACTCTAATGGCAACCGAAATATGATTTCATAAAGCAAAATATTTTTGGACACAAAAGAGATAATTAGAATGAGCCATGAACCATGAACCATGTACAAAAAATGTTATATAATTCATAAGTGACGCATGTACAAGGTGTGTCAAACCACTCTCATATATGAGGCTTTTACAAAATGTGGCAAAGCATTGCCATATAAGAATCAAATACAAATTTTTGTGCACCACTGCTATACACATGCAGAGAATGTTCCATATCAACAGTCCTGCAACAAAGAACATTCATGAAATGAGAAATGTTCACATGAGATCTACAAACAATAAGTAAAAACCAAGTTTATAAATTCATCACCTCATTCCAAACGTTCCCATAAAATGACCGCACCGCGTCCCTCCAAGTCCTCCAATAGTGCAATCAATCCATGACGATATCCATAAGCCTCCTCTGTTGGTGTTGGAGGATGACCGATTGCTAGCTCTTGCAACAAATATACAAAACATTAGAGGAACATACATGAGAAGCTTAACACAAACAAATTCAATAGATCAAATGGTACTTACAAACTCATAATGCATCGTGTCATATCCAACACTACCCAAATGTCACGGTCCAACCATATCTAACCGTGTGGTTGCAGCATCTCGCTGTTGGCGATATCGGTCAGGAGTCTGCTACTGCTCGTCGTGAATCATATCCCACTCCTCAGCATCTAACCATACAGGATTTGGTAAGACTTCTCTAAAATCATCACGAGCCTCGGATCGTCAATGGGACATAACTTCACATGCGGTGTGCAGAATCCACTCTGAATTGACAAGTGTCTGCCCATGTGCTGGTCAGAACTCCTAATAAATCGTCTCTGTGATATAGTTCCTATCTTTATCTTTTTCACACCATTTCAGCATGATAGAGTGTCCAAACCGTATGGAGCAAAGCTATCGTAGACGTTGATGTATTGATTTTCCGGTCACATCCATCACTGGAGCTCCATCTCAAATACTATACACCTTGGAGTCATCATGGTCATGAGCATCCCAAGGTGTATGTGTTGTTCCACATGGTATAACATGTGGCATACCTATATCTGAGGTACTCGTTCTAGGAGTAGAAGTGGGCAACACAACATCCATGGCACGGCCTCCACAATAGCCATCTCCTCCAGACCTACCTAAAGATCCACTTCTGAAACCTCCTGCTCCAGAGGATGACCTCGACCTATGAGATGGGCCAGCACCAATATTGCACTGAGGTGTTGAACACACATGTCTACTACTAGAGCTAGTAGGGGATGGCTGAAAAGATGGTCATAGTGGAGTCATAAAGCTAGGACACATACCTCCCATGGGAGTAGCACCACCCGCAGGAGTGATGCCAGCAAGAGTGACACCGGCAAGAGCAACACCGACAGGAGTGACACCAATGGGAGTGAGGCCGACAGGAGTGAGATCGGTAGGAGTGAGGCGAGCAGGAGTGAGGCCAGGGGGATGCTACCACGACCGATCTAGTACTATGAGACATCGGCCATATACATGTGAGGTACCTGACAGATGAACTCTAAGAACTGCTCGTCTATCATGGAATGTGGAGTGACTAGAGGACTGTCTTCCATCGTGCTCTATAACAAAAGAACTCAAATAATTGGCATATGATAATAAAGGTAATATATAGAAATGGTAGTGTACAAAAGAACCTAACAAAAAAATAAACCAAAATTAGTACATACAAGCGTTTGATTCAAAACTCCTCTATTCTAGCATCCTCTTGGAGATGCGATGCATAAAGAATATCTATCTCTATATTGATAACTTCTAAATCACTTGGTATGATATTTTCTTCTTGATCATCACCTATTGCATCATCCTATATTTCATCTTCTTCAAGGACCTCTTCTTCTCGAACAATGATCTCTTCCTCCTCGAGTATAGAATGAATCTCAGAGTTCACTATAGATGGACTTTCTTCTAAATCTATGTTCTCACAAATTTGTCTACTATGTGGGGCGACTTGTAAAACAAATAGCCACTCTGGTTCTTTCAAATCTGGTATTAAAACAACTTGCTCACAGTGTTCGGGAAGTACAAATGTATCTATTTCATCTGTCATTAATTTTCTGGATTCGACTTGAAGTAAACCACTTTTATCCTGCCTCACTGTTGTGTTTCTTCCAAGGATGACTACATTGAACCATTTGACATCAAAAACAAAGTAATCAAACTTCTTAAAGGATAGTTTCAAGATATCTTGAATCACTCCACAATAATCTAGTTGGCCTTCTTGAGCATTATCATCTCTCACACTCGCTATAATTTTTTGCAAAAAGTTTACCATCACCCCATTATCAAAAGTAGACCTATTTTTATTGATTCGTGCGATCCAAAAGTGTTATCCATGAGACCATAGTGCACCGTATTTAGTATACTCCCAATCACATCCCTTTGCGAGTTCTTCTTCTTCTTCTTTAGAGATATCTTCACCCACTACCTTTACTTGTGAAACCGTTGTATCTAGCTATCTGCTCATTAGAAAAGGTGGAAGAGGTCCAAGATTTTCTAAAAGGGGCAAAAATCCAATGGAAGGATTCCTTCGAAACTGAGCTCTTTCCTTTGAGTTGGTCTCCTTGGCAAGCTCATACTTTTCTAACCACTTCTACATAGGCTCAAAGTTAAGTATGCAAAACTTCATTGCCTTCTCTCTGAAAACTGCATTCATTTTTCTTTGCAACCCTTTACATTGTGGTTCATTGCCTACGACATGAACATCTTCATCATCGCTCCATAAGTGAGTTATTTTTGGATCCGACATACGTAGAAACTCAGTTATGAATACAACAGACTCTTGTACACGCAATCCCTCTACCATGCTACCCTCTGGATGTGCTCTCTGTCGAACAAACCCTTTTAATGTCTTCATAAAGCACTCTAAGAAGAACATCCATGGACTATGGACAATTCCTACAATTGCAACTTCATCTACCACATGAACCAGTAAATGAAGTTGAATAGTGAGAATACTTGTGGGAAAGTATTTCTCTACCATACAAACAACCTCGATAGCATTGAGTTTCACACTCTCTATGGGATCTCTAGGAGGTGATCCAGCCGTACCTTATTGATCTCTTTAGAAGAGATCCACTGTACTAAGGAACTAATTTTATAAATGGTTGTTTGCACATCCTCCAAAAGACAATCTTTTAAGACTACAACGAGCACAAACTATAAAGACTTATGCCAATCATGAGATTTGAGCCCTCCAAGATCATCGTTTCATGTGAAAGGAGTCTTTAGATACCTCATGCATCTAGTGGGTGTCCGATACTCAGAAATTATTTTCTTCACTTGTTGCTCTTCCATCTTGCAAAGCACCGAAGGAGCTCTTGGTAATGCTACTGTTCTGTTGGGCTTAGTAATTTCCCATAAATCTTGCATATGACCTCGCTCTTCTAAGTCCTCCCTTTGTGCTTTGCTTTATTTCTTTCTGATCAAAGTCTTCTAGAGAATCTTTCCCACATTCTTAAAAATATGTATCGAGTCTACCAGATGATTGATCAATAATTCACTCCAATAATGGAGTTCATGAAAAATTGGCAACCATTTCATGCCAAGGACTGGAGTTTCTGAATCCCATAGTTGTTTCCAATTGCTAGATTTCATTTGGCATTGCGCTTGTTGAACAATTTGTCCTTCATGTAAAACATGTCCATCAAGCAAATATCTATGTTATCCTTCATAGACAATTTTATGCAGTGCTTTGGAATAGCGTGCTTCTAGTCATGGTCCGCATAAGGGATAAGCATGGTAACCCGAAATCGACAAACCTGAACATTCACCATAACCAGGCCAATCATGCATTGTCCACATAAGTATGCCTTACACTCGCATGTCTTGTCTTCTTATAGGTTGAGAGATGTCACACACAGTAATCCCATCCCATAAAATGTGCAGTTCTTCCACAAGTGGTGGAGGGTATACATCCATGTTTTTTACCTTATACTTACCTGGCACAATAAGAGCTAATAATAAATGACCTTTCTTTGTGGCCAACCATGGTGGGATGTTATAGTTGACCAAACATACAGGCCATGTGCTCCATGAAGAGCTGCGTAAACCAAATGGATTTACTCCATCCATAGCTAGGCCTAGACGTATGGATCGAGGCTCACTAGCAAACTTTGGCCACTTACTATCTATGTGCTTCCAGGCATGAAAGTCAGTAGGCACTCGTATTACACCATTTGTAGACCTGCTCTTTGCATGCCATGACATTAACTCAGCTATAAATTTGCATCTAAACATGTTCTTAATTCATGGAATGATAGGAAAGTGGCAAAGAATCTTTGCAGGGATTGCTTCGCCTACAAGGTCGGTCTTTTTTAAATCCATTTGCTCCACACTTTGGACATACGTGGAGATGCTCATACTCATTTCGAAAGAGGATCATGTAATGGATACAAAGAAAACAATCTTAAATCTTAGATTCCATGTCAATTTCCTATATCTCATGTTTGAATAATATTTTGGAGAAACTAATGCTACCATTGCACTCGGAGTTTGCCAAAACCCCAAGATCGACTACCTATTAGCTGAATTCTGACACCCGGATGTCTTGTTTCTGATTGATGATATCATCGATGACATCATCAAATCGTAACCACCCTTGAGAACCTATAAAAGGAGGGGTTGGACACATTCATAATCAGTCTTGTGGATACAAGTCGTGGGAGCTCAAGGAGTCGTGACTGCCAAGTAAGTACTCTCCAAGTTCTAGTTCAAGTTCTTGTCTTGTTTCTTGTTCTAGTTATGTATAGTCTAGTTCTTGGACATCTTGTCTTGTCCTCTTGTAATCTCATAGTATGAGATCTTGTTGAGTTCTTTCTTGTATCTAGTTCATCTCCCAGAAGGGAGTTCTTGTAATCCATATATCTTTTTTCATACTTACGATTCTGGGTTGTCAGATCTCCTATATCATCTTTAGTCTAATTATCCATACCTATCGGTCCTGGGTTGTGGGGCGTATTGTGTCACTTACGTATTCTTGTATCATTTTCCCTGCGTGGGTGTTCTTGTAATCAGAAGTGTATTTCCAAAATCTTGTCTAATGTAGTCACAGAGCACAATCTAGTGCTCCCCTGACATTTTGGCAAGACTAACTTCATCAAGACCAAACTAACTTTGATTCCCTGTGCAACAAGATCCAATCTACCATAAAGGACTTGATTGAATGTCCAAGAGATGAAAAGATTGTTACGACAAGATGATCGATCAGTTTCAAGCTATGCCTTGAATATCAAGATGTTGATTCATGGAATTACATATCAAGAAGACTACAAGGTTAATCAGTTTCGAAGTAGCCTGAATCCTGAAGTCAAATATCTCTTGCTATCCATACCTCAAGCAAATACCTTGGAGGATCTTATCAATCAAGCAAAATAGTGTGAGAGATAGTTGTTAAAAGAAATCCAAGTCCAAGAGTCTGAAGTCTCGAATAATGAAGACACTACTCCTCAAGAATCTGAACCAAGAATGTTTGAAGCCCAAAAAGTCATTACAAATGATATGAGGTATGCATGTCATGAAGATATCAAGAAGGTAAAGGATAAGGAGGAGTTCATGTTCAATCAAGGAGGTGTGCTTACTCAACACTCTTCATCAAAGATCTTGGAAACACCACACCATTCCACTAGAAGCTCAAAGGGTCTATCACATGAAGGACCCAAGAAAGCTCAAGAGAGACCCAATCCTTCACCATCGATCAAGATTGAGGATCATGAAGAATTCGAGGTTGTGCATGTATTAGATTCAAGGATCTCTCGAGGAAGATTGGAATGCCTTATTCATTGGAAAGCATATGACATCATTGATCGTACTTGGCAACTTACAGAAAATATTCTTAGAGAAAAATTCAAGTTTCATGAGTTCCATAGGAAGAATCCTATGAAACCCAAGCTAGAGAACATGGTTGCTCCTTGTGGAACTCGTCGCTTGAGGGGGAGGTGATATCATGGACACAAAGAAAATCAGCTTAAACCTTAGATTCTGTCTCAATTTCCTATATCTCATGTTTAAATAAGATTTTGGAGAATGTAATGCTACCATTGCATCCAGAATTTTCCAAAACCCCAAGATCGACCGCCTATTTGCTGAATTCTGACACCCGAAGGTCTTGTTTCTAGTTGATGATGTCATCGATGACATCATCAAATTGTAACCACCCTTGAAAACCTATAAAAGGAGGGGTTGGCCACATTCATAATCAGTCTTGTGGATACCAGTCGTGAGAGCTCAAGGATTGTGACCGCCAAGTAAATACTCTCCAAGTTCTTGTTCTAGTTCTTCTCTTGTTTCTTGTTCTAGTTCTGTCTAGTCTAGTTCTTGGACATCCTATCTTGTCCTCTTGCAATCTCGTGGTACATGATCTTGTCGAGTTCTTTCTTGTATCTAGTTCCTCTCCCATAAGGCAGTTCTTGTAATCCATATATCTTTTCTAATACTTACGATCCCAGGTTGTGGGATCTCCTGTATCATCTTTAGTCGAGTTATCCATACCTATCGGTCTCGATGTCGAAGAGATTGTCTCTCCCTAACTGCATATCCCAATCCTTTATTTTGAATTGTAGAACTAATGAATAGAATTATTGAAGGCATGCTATAGGATCGGCAATGGATTCTTTGATGGAACTCAAGGGAAGACAACTAAAGATTTAGCACTTGATCTTGCACATCACTACTCTTTTGAACATTTCAAAACTGCCCAACTTTGCAATATTATGGCTTTGCAATATTATGGCGTGGCAAAAATCGGGTTAGGCATATGTATACGATTGAAGAGGTGCTTAACCCCATGCTTCAAGATTGATATCAAATTTCTAGTTTGAAACCATGCTTCAGAAGCAACCAGATGTTATTTATTATTTTTTGTGCGAGCCAAATACCTCTCCTATTCCAGATGGCCATCATATGTGCTTGCTACATGTGCAAGCTTGGCTATTTTAGAAGAAGCCAATAATGCATAAAAGAAAAAGGAAACCCCTGAAACGTGATAATGAGGTGTTGGCGGACATGCAAAAA
Source organism: Ceratopteris richardii (assembly GCA_020310875.1). Taxonomy (NCBI): domain Eukaryota; kingdom Viridiplantae; phylum Streptophyta; class Polypodiopsida; order Polypodiales; family Pteridaceae; genus Ceratopteris; species Ceratopteris richardii. Next base: position 86,130,823 of record CM035414.1, on the reverse strand, counting down.
GTAGAGACTACTAGAAGTGATGCATGGAAAATACAAACGTGAGGTGCGGATCAAAAGGGGAATAAGAAGCGTTGCGGCTTATAAAGGAGAAGGGGATCTCACGTAGAAAGGAGGCCAAATCATCATTCTTTATCTGGCAGATCTCAAGGCATGCTAATCATAGAGGAGGGGCGGATGCTTCCATCATCACTGGGGGACTGCACATTGAAGAAAATGAACAGCGAGAGGCATAGAGGATGATCGAGAGTGATCATCTGGGGTACTAATACAGAGAAGGGGAGTGAGAAATAAGGAAAACAAAGGCATCTCGGGCTCATCTCATACTCTCTGCAGGAATTAGGTTGGAATGGAAGTCCAACAACAACATCTGAAGATTTAGACAGCTACATCATTATGAATGCTCTAGGGGGTGGTGAAGTTTCGGAGGAGCACTGATTAGAGGCAGAGACTTAATCAACACTTATTTCGGCAAAACATCTGATGAGAATGGGGGAGATGTTGCGCCTTGATATGCTGGTAAAACACGTAGTGACAATTTCTAAATTATTTTCAAGTGTGATTACTTTGATATCTGTATCTTCTGTTTCCTGAAAGCTGACATATGTGGCGAACTCACTTGCAGATTGATTATTCTTGAGCATGCGCATAGAGTTACTACCCTTTAGAATTTGTGTTTCTATTAAATCAATTTGAAATCACAAAATCTAAGGCTGTGAAGAACTAAATGATGTTTGATCTGTTTCCGATCATACCATAAAAACAATGTTAAGTGCTTAAATCTTTTTACGAATTCATCGACTAGATCAAACAATAGTTTCTTTTAGGCTTGCGACTGCCATATAAACATGGATCCTGAGTGATGGGTTATCTAAGCATTGGGTATTTGTTTTTTTTCTTGTTTTGCCTTACATAAGTATATTCTGAATCTAAGATCGATTTAAGAAAATATATATAAAACTCTATTCTCCTTTTCATTTGAGAGTTTGAGCTTTGTGTGCAGATAGAAGCTGACAAAACTAAAGGGGTCATCACTCTTGATTAATTCACTCTTAAAAGATTTTTTGAATCTTTGATAAGTTTGACTTTAGCTACTTACAAAGGTCCCTTCGATTGGTCCCTTGTAATAAAAGCATATGTTTACAACTGTGATTTATCCTTAGGCATTTAGATCAACCAGAAATAAAACTAGTCATATATGCAAACACATACTTAGAAAGGATAAACATGCAAGCATGTGAATTCAAACTTGCTTCGAGGTCTTAGCTTATGAATTTTACTTTCCCTCAAGAATTTATGAGAGCAACTATCAAATTTTGTTACAAAAGTCTGAAGAAATTTCAGCCAAAGTAGAATTGTTGCTTCTATAACTTGATATGATTAATGAAAATGATGCAAAAATATTTTGATTTTAATGATAGATATGAACTAAGTTACCCTCTTTGCATTTAATTAGTGATACTTGAAAAAATCTTGATGGTTAGGAATGTGCATAAAGGTTATTTAATTGCTAAATTAAGTGATCTAGTGTGGAAATGAATTTTGATACAGAATTCCAGAGTAATAAAAATCATGGAACATCAGTTTTTTTTCCTCTCATAAGAACTTGATGATATAATGACATTTGACTCTACTCGATGATGGAGAGTGTTAATCTCAAAAAGAACAAGCTATCCTTGATGTTAGAGCACCTCTAGATCAAGAATAACTCAAAACCTTTACCAATTTAGAACATCAATGCCCAATTACCAAAATCTTGAACAAATTATGAAGAGAGTAACTACTCAGAAAGTCTGTTGCACATAACTCACTCATTGACTGATCAAATGTTTAAAGTTTTTGATAAAAATTTGCACAAGATGTCGTCTATAGATTCCGCACCTTCTCCAAGTTAAACCATTCCAAAAGAATAAGTATAGCTTGAGAAATGAACCAAATAGTTCACCTATGTCTGAAACTATTCTTTTGTAAAGTCGATTCTCACACCTGCAACTTCTAACACATGGTTCTCCTAAACTAGAACCTATTTTAGCCATAGATGACTTACCTTCCAGCTTAGATTTTTACTCCTCATTTGTGCAAAACTTTACACTATGCACTGAGAACTGATCAATTCTTTGACCATCGAGATTGTGCCTGTTTCAGTAGATATTGAACACTTCCTCACATACAAATATTCCTACACATAATTCTCTCAGCTTGTTTACAATTAGGCTCTCAAAATTTAACCATAGACTCATTAACTATGGAACTAGGCACCTAAAAAAGGATTCTCGAAATGATTAAGCACAGAAGGAGAACACACAAAAATATTGGGTGCAACTTTTCTTCATTTCTAAGAAGTTTTACATATGAGTGATGAGAGAGATCTTACTCACTTCTAAAGTGTCTAAATGACTCTTACAACTTCTAATTCTTCTATTCACATGCTCTCACATATTTTCCCCAACTTTTTACTTGTATTTATAGGCATATATGTACAAGCTCATGACCATATAAAAGGTATAAGTGAGCTATCTGTAAATTAATGTCCATATGTATACAAGTCTTCATCTTCTACACATGTACTTTCTTCAAGATTCATAAATTGATCTTTTCTTCAATCCTTGACTTCAATCCTTCATCAAAACTTCAATTGTTGACTGTCTTGCACCAACAGCTCCCCCTCAATCATCAATTGAGGTTTTCTCTATCTTCTTTATACCTACCATGTCTTTGAATCTCTGTAGCTTTGGTCCATCCAAGCTTTTGGTTAGCATATCAGCTATCTGATCCTTTGTTGAAGTATGTATAACTTCAATCTCTTTATCCATCACCTTCTCTCTTAGAAAATGATAATGAATCTCAACATGTTTAGTCCTGGCATGAAAAATAGGGTTAGCAACTAGATACAATGAACTCATGTTATCTCCATGGATAGTGGGTGTACTCTGAATGATGTCAAAACTCTTCATAAGAGTCTTTAGCCATATGACTTCCTTTGCAGCTTCAAACATACATTTATATTCTGCCTCTGTGGATGATAAAGCAACTGTGTGTTGCTTCTTTGAACACCAAGAGATTAGCTTATCTCCCACATAACACAAGTATCTATATGTTGATCTCCTATCATCAGGATTACCTGCCCAATCTGTATCACTATATACCTTGATATTTGTATATGATGTAAAACCATAATACAAACCTTCTTTGAGTGTACCCTTAATGTACCTCAACACTCTTTGTCGTGCAATCCAATGTTCTTTCCTAGGACAATGCATGAACTGAGACAACACACCAACTGCATATGACAAATTAGGCCTAGTTAGAGTTGCATAGATAAGACTACCAATCAGACTTTGATACAATTTCATATCCTTAAATTCTTCTCCTCCATATCTGCTCAATTTGTAATTCACCTCCATTGGAGTAGGAGCTACCCTGCAATCATCCATTTTAAACTTGATCAACAAGTTCTTCAAATACCTTTCTTGAGTAACATACACTCCATGTTGAGTATATGAGATCTCCATGCCCAAGAAATATGACAATTCTCCCAAGTCACTAATCTTGAAGTCTTTCTCCATTTGCTTCATTAGGCTTTGTATGCCCTTCTCATCTGTACCTATAAGGATTATATCATCAACATATATGCACATGTAAATGAACCCATCATCACTTGCTTTGACAAGCAAGCTACTATCTACTTTAGATACTTGGAAACCAAGTTCCTTCAAGAACTTTACAAGTCTATAATTCCATGCCCTTGGGGCTTGCTTCAAACCATACAAAGCTCTCTTGAGCTTATACACATGATCTGGATACCTTTTATCTCCGAATCCTTCTAGTTGCTCCATGAAAACATCATCTGAAATATTACCATTAAGAAAAGCATTCTTCACATCTAATTGACATAATTTCCAACCTTTACATGCAGCAATGGCTATGAGTGTCCTGATGGTTGTCATCTTTGCCACAGGACTATGGGTCTCATCATAATCTATTCCATATGTCTGAGCAAACCTTTTCACAAAAAGTCTAGCTTTATACCTAGACACACTTCCATCTGCATACCTCTTTGTCTTGTAGACCCATTTGCATCCAATAATCTTCTGACTATTTAGTTTAGGAACCAAATACCAAGTCTCATTTTCTATCAATGCATCATACTCTTCCTGCATAGCTTTCTCCCAATTTTCCTTACCTTTTGCCTCTTCATATGTAGAAGTGTCTTCATCTGCTTTCACCATATAAGCATAATCTTTAGTAGCTAAAAAAGAAGTGTCATAGCTATACCTTGTAGGTTTCCATTTATGTCTTGATGACCTTCTAAGTTCTCCACTTCTTGAAGTTTCTGGTTCATCACATTTTGGATCAAACCTTGGAACTTCTTCAACTTCAACTTGTACTTCATTACTCTCTTCTTCATCAAATATCTGAACCTTTGATTTACCCTTCTTCTCATGCACAACTTCTTCATCACCTACATGAATATTGATTGTACCTTAATATCAAGTACCTTGCTCATCAAATGTAACATCCTTACACACAAGGAATTGTTTTGTGGATGGGCTCCACAATCTATAACCCATCTGCTTGTCACCATAGCCAATGAAAACATACTTTTCTACCGTAGGTTCTAATTTATGCCTCAATTGAGATGGCACATATGCATAGGCTAAACAACCAAAAACTTTGCAATGATCTAAGGTAGCTCTCTTACCCCACCATGCCTCATATGGTGTCATACCCTGCAAAGCTTTACATGGTAACCTATTGACCAAATATGTAGCTGTATTTACAGCCTCAGCCCACAAATAATTTAGGCAATTTTTCTCCTTCATCATGGATCTTGCAAACTCAACAAGAGTTCTATTTCTCCTTTCTGCTATACCATTTTGTTTAGGAGAGTACCTGCAAGTAACTTCCCTTTTTATACCTGCATTCCATAAGTAATCACTGAACTCATTAGAGAAATACTCTCCCCCTCCATTTGACCTTAGTCTCTTCAACTTTTGACCTGTAATTCTTTCTGCATACACATGATAATGCTTGAATGTATTAAATACCTCTGATTTATCTTTGATCACATAGATAGTGATCCACCTGGTAGCATCGTCAACATAAATCACATAATATCTTGAAACATTGATACTAAAATCCTTTGATGGTCCCCAAACAAGTATGTGTACCAATTCTAGCTTTTTTGAATACATAAAACCATGCTTTGAATAAGATTGCTTATGAGCCTTACCTAATTGACATGCCTCACATTTGTATGTCATATGTTGACCTGCAACATTAGGCAATCCAAGCATTGAACCATTGTTAACCATATCCTTAATACCTCTTTCATTAAAATGTCCAAGCCTTTTATGCCAAAGATCTAACTCAGAAATCTTATGTCCTCCATAAGTGGACAAGGCATGACCAACATTACCTTGAATCTTCAAGGTAAAAAGTCTTCCTTGTTTCTTCCCTGAAACAATTTGTTTATACCCATTGCTAGGGTCTTCCACAAAAACTCCATCAATAGTGAACCTTACTTCATAACCTCTTTCAACAATTTGCCCTACACTTATCAGATTCTTTGGAATTGTAGGAACATACAAAACCTTACTCAGGAGAGTACTTCCATCCTTGGCCTTCACTGATCCAATTGACTTCACATTATGCTTTGTATTATCACCTGTTTGAACTACATCATTAGTTACCTTATTCTCCAAATCAGTCATCAAAGCTATATTACCACTCAGGTGATTGCTACACCCTAAGTCAATGTAGAAGACTCTTTGGTCTTCACTTTGTCTTTCAAAAGTTGCATTCATAATCAAGGTTGAATCCTCCTTCTGATCTGAAGCATAATTGTAGTAGGTATTGTTGTAGGACTGACTTTGGAAACCTCTACCTACATTTCTTCCAAAGTAACCTCTACCTTTGAAATTTCCTCTTTGATTTCTGCTACCTCTTCCTCTTGAATTAAAGTTCTGGTTATATCCACCATTATTCTGAGTATTATGCCAACAATCATGAGCTAAGTGATTTGTCTTACTACAAATCCAGCAAGCTTTGGCTACATGTTTATTGCTTCTACCTTTTCATCTACCTTTGCCACCTCCTCTTCCTCTTAGGAAGTTAGCTTGGCTAGTTGTACCTTCATCTTCATTTGCTTGTTGCTTACCTTTGATATTCTTCTTCTTATCCTTTGAATACATTGCTTGACCTGCACTCTTATCACCTTCACCTTTGACATCCTGCGCAAAGGTTAGCATGTGTCCTAACAACTGATTTAAATCAGGAGTAAAATGATATAGTGACAATTCAGTAGACAAAATGAATGGCCTCTATTTCTCATCACCTCTCAAGCCTGAGGATTTGCCTTACCAATTTATCCTCCTCAATATCTTCATCAATTCCTCCTAATGCATCTACAATGCCCTTCATCCTTGTTACATAATCAAAGATGGATTGAGAGGCCTTCTTCTTGAATGTGGTAAACTCTACCCACAAAGATGCCTTCCTTGACTTTGTAATGTTTTGGAAATGCTCCTCCAAAGCATTCCTTATATCACTTGCACTTTCAAGACCTCTAATGTGAGGAAGCAAGTAGTCATTGACTCCCATGTAGATAATGATCCTTGCTTGAGCATCTCTCTTCATCCAATTCTTCAAATTTGATAATTCATCCCAAGTTGGAACACTAGGATCTTTGAACTGTGGCTTTTCTTCTTCACCTGTAATGTAACCTATCAAGTATTTGCTCATTAGATGAGCTTCCAAACTCATTGACCATGCTGGATAGTTTTCTCTATCCAATTTCTCTATCTGAAGAGAATCTCCCATCTTTTCTTCACCTGTGTATTAAATTCTGCAATCTTTATGAGGAATATGTGTACCTTTACTTGAATGAAGTTCCTTTTGATCTTCTTGATAGCTTCAAACCTCCTTCTCAAGATTTCACTTCAAAATTTCACCTTCTGAACCTTCAAGTGTTGATTTCTTTATGACTCAAGCAGTCAGGGTCCTCTTTTCTTCAATTTTGATGATTCTTGCTCTAATACCACTGATGGAGAGTGTTAATCTCCAAAAGAACAAGCTATCCTTGATGTTAGAGCACCTCTAGATCAAGAATAACTCAAAACCTTTACCAATTTAGAAGATCAATGTCCAATTACCAAAATCTTGAACAAATTGTGAAGAGAGCAACTACTCAGAAAGTAAGCTGCACATAACTCACTCATTGACTGATCCAATGTGTAACGTTTTTTATAAAACTTTGCAGAAGGTGTTGTCTACAGATTTCGCACCTTCTCTAAGTTAAAGTATTCCAAAAGATTAGTATATCTTGAGAAATGAACCAAACAATTCACCTATGTCTGAAACTGTTCTTTTGTAAAGTCAATTCTAACACCTACAACTTCTAACACATGGTTCTCCAAAACTAGAACCTATTTAAGCAAATACTTTTAGCCATAGATGACTTACCTTCCAACGCAGATTTTGACTCCTCATTTGTGCAAAACTTTACACTATGCACTGAGAACAGATCAATTCTTTGACCATCGAGATTGCACCTGTTTTAGTAGATACTTAACACTTCCTCACATACAAATGTTCCTACACATAATTCTCTTAGCCTGTTTACAATTAGGCTCTCAAACTTTAACCATAGAATCATTAACTATGGAGTTAGGTACCTACAAAAGGATTCTTGAAATGATTAAGCACAGAAGGAGACCACATAGAAATATCGGGTGCAACTTTTCTTCAGTTCTAAGAAGTTTTACATCTGAGTGATGAGAGAACTCTTACTCACTTCTAAAGTATCTAAATGACTCTTACAACTTCTAATTCTTCTATTCACATGCTCTCACATATTTTCCTTGACTTTTTACTTGTATTTATAGGCATATATGTACAAGCTCATGACCATATAAAAGGTATAAGTGAGCTATCTCTAAATTAATGTCCATATGTATACAAGATTCTTAAAGCACATTATTAATTTTTCCTTTGGCCTAATAAATCGTCTTGAGATTATTTATGGTCTCTGAATTTTCAATTGCACCTAAGCTTGCTCCAAGCACCCGGCATGTGCCGTTAGCGAGACGGTTGGCTTGATCCACCAGCCGTCGCGAATCGCTTCCGCATTTGAACCTGACCTGAAACACGATGGCTGGCAATCTCAGGTAATGTATGTTTGAATATATGTTTATAAATGAGCATGTTCTAACGAGATTTTTTTATTTTCTCCCTCATCAAAAAAATAAATTATGAATGGGAGTTTTTTTAATTTCTCCCTCATCAAAAAAATAAATTATGAACGGGAGTCTTTTTTCTTTCTCCCTCATAAAAAAAAAGTAAATTATGAACAGGAGTTTTTTACTTTCTCCCTCATCAAAAAAGTAAGTTATGAACGGGAGTTTTTTTACTTTCTCCCCCATCAAAAAAGTAAGTTATGAATGGGAGTTTTTCTTTCTCCCTCATAAAAAAAAGTAAGATATGAATTTCACCTATAATAAGAACATTATGAAAAATGAATAACCATGTTTTTGAGAATGTTGTAGGAAGATAGCTTGCTTATGTTCAACAAGTACCAAAGAAGAACTCTGAAGCAATCCACAGATAGGATATGATGAGAGAAATTGTAGTGACGATGAATTGTAAAGCATGCTTTTCGATATTAACTTTGATGTTTTTATGAGACAGGAACATGCTTCTTCAAGATTATCTTTGATAATAATGATGGCTGAGAGTGATTTGAGTAATGAGAATGATGAGCATGAGATTGATTCATAGTTTCCCATTTCAAGTTTCCAAATTTTACACCATGATGAGTATTTTGCACCTAGAATGCATGAAAATATGTAAATTCACATTGCTTTAAACTCCATAGATGCACATCTATTTGCACTTTTAGAAACAGCATGAAAAACAGTTTCAAATTGAAAAACTTTAAAAACCTCATCATCAACAAACCATTAACCTCATTTGCACCACGATTACTTAAAATGCACGTAAAGTATGCATGATAGGGTCTCCCTACAAGACCTTTCATCAAAGCACACTACTTTTCTTACCCATGCATAGGAGTGAGTTTATAAGGTTTTGTGTATTCTCACATTGCTTGTATGCGAGGGAGTGCACAAGCCTCATCATCAGAAGCCTTGCACCCTAAATAAATTGCACCATACTTGTTTATACATACATTTTAAAAGTATGCATTTTATAGGGCTAACTAGAGGGCCTTGCATAGCCACTTATTTTTTTAAGCCCATGCACATGCCATATGTTATTAACTTGATCATTAATTTTGGAAGCAGAAAACAGGTCTTGGTTTGCGTATCTGGAGGACACACAAGCTTGGAGGGGGTGAATGTCGGAGAGATTCTCTCTCGCTAACTGGATATCCCAGTCCTTTATTTTGACATATGAATTGTCGAACTAATGAATAGAATTATTGAAGGCATGGTACAGGATCGGCAGTGGATTCTTTGATGGAACTCAAGGGAAGACAACTAAAGATTTAGCGCTTGATCTTGCACATCACTACTCTTTTGAACATTTCAAAATTTCCCAACTTTGCAATATTAAGGCTTTGCAAAATTATGGCATGGCAATAATCATTGGGTTAGGCATATGTATACGATTGAAGAGGTGCTTAACCCCATGCTTCAAGATTGATATCAAATTTCTAGTTCGAAACCATGCTTCAGAAGCAATAATATGTTATTTATTATTTTTTGTGCGAGCCAAATACCTCTCCTATTCCAGATGGCCATTGTATGTGCTTGCTACATGTGCAAGCTTGGCTTTTTTAGAAGAAGGAAATAATGCATAAAAGAAATAGGAAATCCCTAAAATGTGATGATGAGGTATTGGCGTACATGCAAGAAGTAGAGACTGATAGAAGTGATGCATGGAAAATACAAATGCAAGGTGGCGGATCAAAAGGGGAATAAGAAGCGCTCCGGCCTATAAAGGAGAAGGGGATCTCATGCAGAAAGGAGGCCAACTCATCATTCTTTATCTGGCAGATCTCAAGGCACACTGATCATAGAGGAGGGGCAGATCACTGGGGGATGTCTCACGATCAGCGGCATCTGCGTCAGTATAAGCATCCGTAATTTAATAAAAATTACCAATGCACATACCGGCGCCCATACTGATGGTTATACTGAGGCCGTGTTTTAAACATACCAGGAACCGAAGAGAAAAACTCAACATTTTGTGTGTGTTTTAAATTGAGTACTACTTGCTTCTCTTGAACTTGCACGCGTGAACCGATTTGTGACCTGCATTGTCTTGTGCACACACACAAAGAGATCTCTCTCTCTACACACACACTCTCTCTCTCTCTCTCTCTCTAGATCTCAAATCTTGATAAGTGGTGCGCGTACTCTTAGCCTTTGTCTTTCTCTATGCTTTATGTTTTATAATTTTTCTTCTCTTTGATTTTGCAAAAGTTTTTTGGCATCGATTCTTCAGAATTCAACGATAGACGACATATATTATGCTTTCACGACAATGATCCAAAAGAGAGACATACCTATAAGTGATTGTTTTATTCTCTATTAATAGTGAGAGAAAGAGAGACAGAGAGAGACAGATGAGAGGGGGAGAGAGAGATAGAGAGATAAAGAGAAAGACAGAGAGAGATAAAGATAGATGAAAGAGAGAAAGATAGAGATAGGAAGATAGAGTATACATACACACACATACATACACATGCACATCTACACATGCATACATACACACACACATGTACACACATGCATACAATCACACATATACACACATGCATGCATACATACACACACATATACACACATGCATGCATACACACACATACACATATACATACATGCATACATACACACACACATACATACACACATACATACACACACATATACACATATGCATACACACACATACACACACATGCATACACACATACATATACACACACACATATACACACATGCATACACACATATACACACATGCATGCATACATACACACACATATACACACATGCATGCGTACACACACACACATACATACACACACACAGGTACACCCATGCATACATACACACACATATACACACATGCATACATACACACACATACACATATACACACACATGTATACACATGCATACATACATGCACAATTACACACAATTACACACATGCATACATACACACATATACACACATGCATGCATACATACACACATATATATACACATGCATGCATACACACATGCATGCACACACACACATACATACACACATGAATGCATACACACACACACATATACACACATGCATACATACACACACATACACACACACATACATACACACACATATACACACATGCATACATACACACACATACACATATACACACATGCATACATTCATACACACACATACATACACACATGCACACATATACACACACATATACGATTTCCGTATAGATAAATAAATATGAAAATAGTTAGTGTTTGAATTAAATATATATAATTAAATATATAAAATTATGATTTTAAGGTTTTTTTACATCGAATATATAAAAATAGGATTAGGGTTTTTAGACTATTTATACATGCATGCACATATACTTATATACACACACATACACACACACACACACATATATATATATATATATATATATATATATATATATATATATATATATATATATATATGTATGTATGTATGTGTGTGTGTGTATATATATATATATATATATATATATATATATATATATATATATATATATATATATATATATATATATATATATATATATATATATATATATATATATATATACATGCACATATATATACACATGTATACACATATATGCACGTTTTAGGTCTAGGTCTTTACGATTAGAGTTTTAGGGTTTTTACACATGCATAACATATATACATACATACACATACATATATAATACATATATACATGTATATACACATGGATACACAAATATATATATATTAGGTCTAGATCTTTAGGATTAGCGTGTTTACATACATATAATTCAATTAAATTTATATAAAGAAAAAATAAAAGAAACAATTATGAAAAAAATATAAATATATAAATTAATATATATATATATATATAATAGGATAATTCTATAGATAAATAAATACAAAAAGAGGTAGTGTTTTAATTAAATATAAAAAATTACGATTTTAAGGTTTTTGTACATCAAATATATAAAAATAGGATTAAGGTTTTTAGGCTATTTACACATGCATACACATATACTTATACACACATATATATACACATATATATACACATGCATACACATATATACATATTTTAGGTTTAGGTCTTTATGATTAGGGTTTTAGGGTTTTTACACATGCATAACATATATACACACATACACATACACACATAATACATATACATGTACATACACATGGATACACAAATATACATATTTTAGGTCTAGATCTTTAGGATTAGAGTTTTAGGATTTTTACATACATATAATTCGATTAAATCTATATAAACAAAAAATAAAAAAAATTATGAAACAAATCTAAATATATAAATAAATATGTATAAAAAATAGGATAATTGTTTAGATAAATAAATATGAAACGAGCTAGTGTTTTAATTAAATATATAAAATTATGATTTTAAGGTTTTTTTTTATATCAAATATATAAAAATAGGATGAGGGTTTTTAGGCTATTTACACATGCATACACATATACTTATACACATATATATATATATATATATATATATATATATATATATATATATATATATATATATATATACATATATATATATATATATATATATATATATACACATATATACATACACTTATATGTACACATGCATACACATATATACATGTTTTAGGTCTAGGTCCCTATGATAAGGGTTTTAGGCATGGGGTTAAGCACCTCTTCAATCATATACATATGCCTAACCCAATGATTATTGCCACACCATAATATTGCAAAGCCATAATATTGCAAAGTTGGGCAATTTTGAAATGTTCAAAAGAGTAGTGATGTGCAAGATCAAGTGCTAAATCTTTAGTTGTCTTCCCTTGAGTTCCATCAAAGAATCCACTGTCGATCCTGTACCATGCCTTCAATAATCCTATTCATTAGTTTGACAATTCATATGTCAAAATAAAGGATTGGGATATCCAATTAGGGAGAGAGAATCTCTCCAACATTCACCCCCTTCAAACCTGTGTGTCCTCCAGATGCGCCAACCAAGACCTGTTTTCTGCTTCCAAAAAATTAATGATCAAGTTCACAACATATGGCATGTGCATGGGTTTAAAAAAATAAGTGCCTATGCAAGGCCATGTAGTTAGCCCTATAAAATGCATACTTTTAAAATGCAATTTATTTAGGGTGCAATTTATTTAGGGTGCAAGGCGTCTAATGATGAGGCTTGTGCACTCCCTCATATACAAGCAATTATGTGAGAATACACAAAACCTTACAAAATCACTCATGTGCATGGATAAGAAAAGTAGTGTGCCTTGATGCAAGTTCGTGTAGGGAGACCCTATCATGCATACTTTACGTGCATTTTAAGTAATCGTGGTGCAAATGAGGTTAATGGTTTGTTGACGATGAGGTTTTTAAAGTTTTTGAATTTGAAATTATTTTTCATGCTATTTCTACAAGTGCAAATAGATGTGCATCTATGGAGTTTAAAGCAATGTGAATTTACATCTTTTCATGCATAATCTAGGTGCAGAATACTCATCATGGTGTAATATTTGGAAACTTGAAATGGGAAACTATGAATCAATCTCATGCTCATCATTCTCATTACTCAAATCACTCTCAGCCATGTCAGCCATCATTATTATCAGAGATAATCTTGAAGAAGCATGTTCCTGTCTCATACAAAACATCAAAGTTAATATCAAAAAGCATGCTTTACAATTCATCCTCACTACAATTTCTCTCATCATATCCTATCTATGGATCGCTTCAGAGTTCTTCTTTGGTACCTATTAAACATAAGCAAGCTATCTTCTTGCAACATTCTCAAAAACCTCGTTATTCATTTTTCATAATGTTCTTCTTGTAGGTGAAATTCATACCTTACTTTTTTTTATGAGGGAGAAAGTAAAAAATCCCATTCATAACTTACTTTTTTGATGAGGGAGAAAGTAAAAAAACTCCCGTTCATAACTTACTTCTTTGATGAGAGAGAAAGTAAAAAAACTCCCGTTCATAATTTACTTTTTTTTTGATGAGGGAGAAAGAAAAAAAACTCCCGTTCATAATTTATGTTTTTGATGAGGGAGAAAATAAAAAAACTCACATTCATAATTTATTTTTCTAATGAGGGAGAAAATAAAAAAATCTCGTAAGAAGATGCTCATTTATAAACAGAAATTCAAACATACATTACTTGAGATTTCCGGCCGTGGTGTTTCACGTCAGGTTCAAATGCGGGAGTGATTCGCGATGGCTGGTGGATCAAGCCAACCATCTTGCGAACGGCGCACACCGGGTGCTTGGAGCAAGCTCAAGTGCAAATGAAAATTTAGAGATCATAAATAATCTCAAGACAATGTATTAGACCAAAGGAAAAATTAATAATATGCTTTAAGAAATCAAACTTTCACTCAAATTCACATAGGAGAGAAACAAGATCTTTAAGATGAGAGTAACTCTAGCAGAGTCACATGTCATTATATCATCAAGTTCTTTTCAGAGGAAAAAAAACTGATGTTCCACGATGTTTATTACTATGGAATTCTGTATCAAAATTCATTTCCACACTAGATACACTTCATTTAGAAATTAAATAACCTTTATGCACATTCCTAACCATCCATCAAGAGTTTTTCAAGTATCACTAACTAAATGAAAAGAGGGTAGCTTAGTTCTTATCTATCATTAAAATCAAACTATTTATGCATCATTTTCATTAATCATATCAAGTTATAGAAGCACCAATTCTACTTTGGCTGAAGTTTCTTCAGACTTTTGTAACAAAATTTGATAGTTGATCTCATAAATTCTTGAGGGAAAGTAAAAGTCATAAGATAAGACCTCGCAACAAGTTTGAATTCACATGCCTGCATGTTTATCCTTTCTAAGTATGTGTTCGCATATATGACTAGTTTTATTTCTGATTGATCTAAATGCCTAAGGATAAATCACAGTTGTAAACATATGCTTTTATTACAAGGGACCAATCGAAGGGACCTTTGTAAGTAGCTAAAGTCAAACTTATCAAAGATTCAAAAAATCTTTTAACACTGAATTAATCAAGAGTGATGACCGGTTTACTTTTGTCTTCTATTTGTGAGAAAGCTCAAACTCTCAAATGAAAAGGAGAACAAAGTTTTATATATATTTTCTTTAATTGATCTTACATTCAGAATATACTTATGGAAGGAAAAAGAAGAAAAACAACTAATACACAATGCTTAGATAAACGATCACTCAGGATTCATGTTTATATGGTAGTCACAAGCCTAGAAAAAACTATCGTTTGATCTAGTCGATGAATTCGTAAGAGTGTTTAAGCACTTAACATGGTTTTTATGGTATGATCTGAAATAGATCAAACATCATTTAATTCTTCGCAGCCTTAGATTTTGTGATTTCAAATTGATTTAATAGAAACACATATTCTAGAGGGTAGAAACTCTATGCGCATGTTCAAGAATAATCAATCTGCAAGTTTTTTTGCCACGTACATCAATTTTATGGAAACAAAAGATACAGATATGATAGCTAAAAGGCTAACCATTCAGTTTCAAGTATCTAGACCATACATTGTTAAATCAAAGCACATGTTTCAATTATATTTGGTTAGTTCATTCATAACTGCACACATTATACCTTCACAACATGCATGATTGTTCGCCAGATTTACTCCAAGTGAAAGTAAATTTATGCGCTCATGCAAAAGAATATACAATTTATGAGTTGGAAAGTTACACCGTCAACCAATGTAACATAACAAACCGATTTGAAACAGAATAAATCTAAATGTGCACATTAAATCTAGCAATCATAATGATTCTTATCGTATGGATCTTCTTCAACTAAGGTTTTGCTACACATCACCTTTCATTGTTGTCATGGAACGTCAACATAAATAAACATAAGCTGATCATTTATTCAACACAAAATCTATCACTAGTGAATACGTAAGTCTTCACAAACTTATACTATGTAATAGTGCTTTCAGTCTAATACCAGTACGAAGAATGTGTTTATATAGAACTTGCATGTAAATATCAGCTATAAATTTACTCACAATATTTTTAATTCTTCCAAGTGGATCGATGCACGGCTATAATAGACGTAGCATATTTTAATTATTTTTTCTTTAACATGTTAGTTTGTATTATCACCATATCCAAGAATAACGTATCAATCCGTCACATCAAAAACAAAAGACAATTGTAGAATTCTTGTCCAATTTGCCAACATGAAGCAAAGAGAGATGGCTTCAAAGTGAAGGATGATTGTATAGAATTATAAAAAAAAACAAAGCAAAACCGGAAGCAACAGTTGGGAGTGGCAGAAGCCAAGCTCTTTGTAGATAATATAGTCATAAATAAACTTAATTACAAATATTCTCTCAAGACTTCGTGGATGACAGGAAACACCAAATCGAAGTAATCACACTTGCATAATTCAGAAATTGTCACTACGTGTTTTACCAGCATATCAAGGTGCAACATCTCCTCCATTCTCATCGGATGTTTTGTCGAAATAAGCGTTGATTAAGCCTCTGCCTCTGATCAGTGCTCCTCCAAAAATTCAGCGCCCCTCAGAGCATTCATAATGACGTAGCTCTTTGTTGAGCCCATAAAAGTCATATTGGTCAAAGTCACTTGTCGTCAAAGTCAAACTAGTCAAAGTCAACAAATTCAAGGTCAAAGTCAATAGGTGCAAAGGCAAAGTGCTAAAGTGTAGGTGTCAAAGTGCACAAGTAGTGCACAATTAATTGTCCATAAAGGGTAAATTGGACAAAGTGGATTGTAGGTTGCAGAGGTATTTCTCTAATTTCCCTAAGGTTCAAAGTGCTTTTAAAGTGTTTTGGAAGGTTCAGGTAAACCCTCTCTTATGTGCAAAAGTGAAGACTTAAAAGGAAAATGTGAAGTATGTGAAGCGGCAGCATACGCAGAAGTGAAAGTATGGCCCCCCAATTAAAAATTTTTTGTTTTAGCCTAAAGTCACTATAGGACAAAACAGGGATTCGTTGGCTGCCACTTGTAAACACAATCTTGGGACATCAAAGTGAGCACCAAGATACTCTTACAGTTAGGAGCGTACGTGAATCGACACTCAAATCAAGGCAAGGACTATTCTTTGAAAATTCTAAGACTAAGCAAGAGTAAGCATAGTTTAAGCAAGGAAAGAGAGAGAAGTGCAAGAGACACACAGTGTGCGACATAGAGAAATGAAGTGTAAGGTGTGCATGAAGGGTGACCAAGGAAGTGTGCAGAGAAGAGCTAAGCTAGTCCCCCAAGGATCCCAAGGTCTTATTAAAGTGTGCGCATGCCGACAAAAGGTACCCATCCCTCCCCCTTAGTGGAAGCTTGGTGCAAGGTGTGCACAAGTGTAGGCTTGGAGAAGGTGGAGCTTTGGTGCAGAGGAGGCCGACAACAACAAGTCCCTTGGGTATTTGGTATTTTGTAATTGAGCACTCTGTGGGATTTTGCACAGAAGCATTGGATTGTATTGTGCTTCAACATTGTATTTGTCTTATTATAATCAATCGACAGAGGCTTCCAGTGTGTATCTTTCTTCTTGTCTTTCCCTTTTCTCCTACAAATACTCAAATCGCTTCTTGTCGAAGAATCCCCCAATAAAATTTGGCATGCCCGATGGGACCTCCAAGGAGATTTGAGCATAGGAGAAGATATATTGCAGTTGGAGAAGCAATATTCAAGTGTCAATAGTACTACTTCAGTGGACTAAGAGGTACATATTCTTATCGATTATCTAATACTAAGAGGACTATGAATAGCTCATGACCGCAACTCAGTCCCAAACATTGAGGGGCACCTACAAGCAAACAAGAAGGAAGGCTGTTAGAAGATCATCTAGCCCACTTTCATCAACTTCATCAATAAGGAGCATGGCTGGTCAGATAGACTTGGAAACCCTACTATCAAGATTAAATATAAAATTTCCTTCTTTCAAAGGCCTAGCTCAGGAAGATCCGAACGAGAATATTAGAAGGTTTTAGCACTATGCAAAACTAGAGGCTTAATGGGAAGAGGGGATGCCTTTTTTATACTCTTCCCTGCTACATTCGAGGGATTAGCAGATAAATGGTTCAGCTAGTTTGCTGAGAACCATTTTACAACTTGGGACTTAATGAAAGATGCATTCAAAAATCAATTTTAGCATGAAATACTGCAGAGATCATCATAGAGGAATTAGAAAATTTGAGATTGGGTCCAGGTGAAAAATTTCCAGAATTTGTAACTAGGGCTAAGGCACTAATGGCTAAGTTACCAGATCCACCACATGATTTTCTTTGTCAAGAAATGGTTAGCCAAGCCACTTCCAGTGACCACCCAATGTAAAATCAAGGAATTAGTGTTGCCTACAGCCTCCATAGAGGAATTCATCAACACATCTACCCGACTGGAGCAGATAAGGCAACAGTATGGAGCAACTTCTTCTCAACTACCATATTCTACAAAAATGGAGGATCCAGTAATCTAGTTAAGGAAGGAGCTGGAGGGCTTAAAAAGGAATAAGCCCTACAAAGAGGAGGAGAATGTTGTTACTCAGTTGAGAAGGGAGATTGAAGCACTAAAGCTCCAAAAGGAGGAGGCCCAAGTAGAGGAATTGGCTCAGCTGCGACAGGAGTTGCAGGAACTCAAAGGAGGTGGCATCAAGAGTGGACTTTGGTGTACCATGTGCAGTAAGCAAGGTCATATAGTAAGTGAATGTCCTCTACTAAGTGTGACTTGCCAACTATGCAGGAAAGCTAGTCATGAGGCCCAGGAATGCCAATTAAGGGGAATGCCTGCAAGAACATATTGGACCCAAGGAGGACCCCTACCACCAGCAAATGTGATGGCAGCTGCAACCAATCAAGGTAACAATTACAACCCGAGAGAGAGGGATAATTTTGTAAATGGGCCTAGGAGGCGAATTATTTGTTTCAGCTGTGGACAATGTGGGCACTATCAAAGTAGGTGCACTCTACCAGAAAATACCCCTCCTTGTAGGAACTGCCCAGAGGCCAGAGACCACTATACTAATTATTGTCCTAAGAACCAAGCATCTTCATCTAGGCCCCACATTCAAATGATTTCTGTGTGCAAAGAAGAAATGGTAAATCAAGCCACAGCACCATCACCATCTACCAGGGTGGTGCAGTTAGAAGAAATTGAATCTTTTAAAGTGTAGACAAGAAGCAAGGGGAAGGCTCAAGTGGAAATAGGTCATGAATCAATGATTAATGGATTGAACAAAGACAAAGTTGCGTCTGAAGACAAAGCCAACACATGTGCAGATACAAGGCAAAAAGAAAATCTCATAGGTACCAGTGATGCCATTCCACATGCATTCAACAAGGCTCATGAGGAGTTTGATAAGTCAAATGGAGCCCATGCTCTTAAGGAATCAGAAGCTTCCAAACTACTCAAGTCCATGAAAAAGGAGGTCAGTATTTTTTATTTAATAAAGATGGATGGGAAGTTCAGGTCAGAACTCTTGTAGATAATTGATGAAATGTCCACAACAAGTTTACTAGCAAAGGCTACTGTTATGCATAAAGATAAAAGTGTAGGGGAAGCACCCCTCACAGATTACAAGAGCCCTCGACTAACAGTCTCTATTAAAGGTCATGAGTTTCAAGGAGTTATTGTGAATGGTGGTTCTGGCATTAACTTGATGCCTGAATATACCATGAAAAAGATTGGACTATACCCTTCAATACCTGCCAACTTCACTGTCACACTGGCAGACCAAAGCATATTAAAGCCTATGGGAGTGGTCCGTGGAGTCGCAGTCAAGATACAAGGTACCATCTTTAACTTGGATTTTGTTGTTTTAAGGCTACCACAGGTAGAAGGAAGTTTCCCCCTGTTTATTGGGTGACCTTGGTTAAGGCATGCCAATCTGATGCATGACTGGGGCAAGGATACAATGTGGGTAAAGCAAGAGGGAAAAGAGTTGCAGCATATAATTTTAGAAGAAGGACCAGACAATCAGAGAAATACTAGCATAATGCAGACAATCGGTATTTGATGGAAGAAGAATTGTTGGACAACCCAGAAGCAGATCTATTTGAACGAGAAAATTTATATGAAGATGAAAACATGTTGGCTTGGCTCCATGCAGACGACCCATCTTACTGTTATGGAAATTTTCCAAACTCAAGTAGAGAGGAAACATATGAAGAAAAAGAGGACATCATTAAGGTTACTGATTTGAGTGAATCAGTCTCAATCAAAGGCCATAGCAGTGATGAAGTTACTTCAAATCATATGTCAATGGCCACTTTTTTATGGATACTGGTATGGATATCATTTGTTATGTCAATTTTAATGATAGCAAGTGCAGGGCTTTACAAGAATGTGGAAGGAGTACCTACAAGTCTTTGGAAACACAGGGTTCCATTTGATGAAGAAGTTCGAATAGTGAAAATGAAATTTTGCAGATTAAGCTATATAGTTGTTGACACAAAGATACAAAAGTTGCACTCTAGAGGAGACAATATTTTAATGAAGGATTTAGGGTACCCCTATCAGATGACCAGT
This sequence comes from Ceratopteris richardii, assembly GCA_020310875.1. Taxonomy (NCBI): domain Eukaryota; kingdom Viridiplantae; phylum Streptophyta; class Polypodiopsida; order Polypodiales; family Pteridaceae; genus Ceratopteris; species Ceratopteris richardii. Next base: position 86,110,056 of record CM035414.1, on the reverse strand, counting down.
GTGCCCAACAAGAAGACAAAACCAATGAAGTGGAGCACAATTGGAGATTATGGATGATTTTTTCTGAATCAAACTATCAAGGCTCAAGGCATATCCTCAACAAAAGTGAAGATTCATGGATCACCTAGAACCTGCAAAATTTCTCTAGGTTGTACATAGCCCTCTCATTTCATTTTGCTTAAGTTTTAGTAGTTTTCTTTATCCATTTCATGCTTGCTTCTTGAGTTTTTAGCAAATTTAGCAACCATTTCATAAGCTTTGGAGTCATTTTCATTTATTTTTACATTATTTATTATTTATTTTTATTTAGCATCCATTTTCAAATTTGGAGTCATTTTCATGTATTTTGGCACCTCTCGATTCATTTTTCAACTTAATTTTTCAAAACTCAAACATTTTCCCTGACTTTTGGTCAAAACCCACATGTTTTGAGCACATTTATCACAGGTTTTATTTTCATCGCATGGCCCACATTGTCTATTCTCACCTCATCTCACCATATGTTGCCCATTTTCCCATATGCAACCTCTGTAGCTCTTCTATTTGATCATTTTGGCCCTCTCCAGACCCCATACTCCTCCTACCTCAGCCTCCCTTTATCCTTCTGCCCTGCCACATCCTTACCCCTCCCTGCACTATCCATCCCAGCCCCATCAGCCCTCCTTGCCCCTCCTTTCTACCCTCCCATTTCCCTCCTTTGCTTTTCCTTGCAATACATTCCACTTTTGGGTTATTCTCTGGTGCTTGTTCTCTCCTGTTTCTAGTGGACTTGGTATCTGCTTAAGTGTCCTTTTGAAGATTTTGCAGCACAAGAATCATGATGTCCTCTATGCTCTTAGTTTTGGTGGTGGGCAACTGTTGAGCCCATAAAAATCATATTGGTCAAAGTCAACTAGCATCAAAGTCAAACTGGTCAAAGTCAACAAAGTCAAGGTCAAAGCCAATATGTGCAAAGGCAAAGTGCTAAAGTGCAGGTGTCAAAGTGCACAGGTAGTGCACAATTAATTGTCCACAAAGGGTAAATTGGAGAAAGTGGGTTGCAGGTTGCAGACGTATTTCTCTAATTTCCCTAAAGTTCAAAGTGTTTTTAAAGTATTTTGGAAGGTTCACGTGAACCCTCTCTTATGCGCAAAAGTGAAGACTTAAAAGGAAAATGTGAAGGTATGTGAAGCGACAACGTACGCAGAAGTGAAAGTATGGCCCCCCAATTAAAATTTTTTGTTTTAGCCTAAAGTCACTATAGGACAAAACAAGGATTCGTTGGTTGCCACTTGTAAAGACAATCTTGGGACATCAAAATGAGCACCAAGATACTCTTGTAGTTAGGAGCGTACGTGAATCGACACTCAAATCATAGCAAGGACTATTCTTGGACAATTCTAAGACTAAGCAAGAGTAAGCATAGTATAAGCAAGGCAAGAGAGGGAAGTGCAAGAGACACACAGTGTGCGATGTAGAGAAGTGAAGTGCAAGGTGTGCATGAAGAGTGACCAAGGAAGTGTGCAGAGATGTGCTAAGCTAGTCCCCCAAGGATCCCAAGGTCTTATTGAAGTGTGCGCCTGCCGACAGAATGTACCCATCCCTCCACCTTAGTGGAAGCTTGGTGCAAGGTGTGCACAAGTGCAGGCTTGGAGAAGGTGGAGGTTTGGTGCAGAGGAGGCCGACAGCAACAAGTCCCTTGGGTATTTGGTATTTTGTAATTGAGCACTCTGTGGGATTTTGCACAGAAGCATTGGATTGTATTGTGCTTCAACATTGTATTTGTCTTATTATAATCAATCGACACAAGCTTCTAGTGTGTATCTTTCTTCTTGTCTTTCCCTTTTCTCCTACAAATACTCAAATCCCTTCTTGTCCAAGAATCCCCCAACACTCTCTAAATCTTCAGATGTTATTGTTGGACTTCCATTCCAACCAAATTCCCGTAGAGAGTCTGAGACGAGCCCGTGATGCCTTCTTTTTTCTTATTTTTTACTACGAGGGAATTCTTGTGGAACCAGCTTGCTCCAATCCATATGATCGTGGTCTCTCCATAAGAAGAAGGTATGGCTCGACAGTCGTTTGCCATTTCATCCTCCATAACCCCTATGAGGACTAGATCTAGCTAGCTAGAAACAACCTGTCTAGAAGAACAACAAAGAACAAAGGAGAAAGAAGATGGGAAGAAGGTGGAATTGATTAAGCATGATGCCATTGAAGACGATTATGAAAGGGTGAGTAACTCATTGAAGGTCTAATCGACTCACCCTCAAGAATATTAATATTGAAGATGGATGCAAGGGTAAGAAGTGACTTACTTAAGGTTATACACTCTACCTACATGAGCCCACCACCAAGTCTAGATGGGTACATGGTGGAATTTCCCCTTGCTCCACTAGCAAAATACCACAATTCAAGGTTGATTGTTTCTATAAAAAGTGAAATTTGACACGAGTCATAGTGGATGGAGGGTCCAATGTCAACTTGATGCCGGACTTCACTATGAAGAAATTGGAACTTGACTTGATGAAAGCAGCACCATTCACTATGACATTGGCAAACCAACACTGGATCACACCATTGTGAATCATTGAAAAGGTACTTATGGTAGTTCAAGGCTGCCAATTTTTTATGGATTTTGTTGTTATTCCATTACCCTATAAAATCTCTTTTTTTCTACTCGTGCGAAGACCATGGATAAGGCAAGCAAAGACATTACAAGATTGGGAATTAAATATGTTATGGATGTATAAAAAGACAAACAAATAGTTGCATATACACTTGGAAGAAGGGTGTGACAATGCTAAAGCAACTACACGATGGATACTAAGGTGATACCTTCCTTTCCACATGAAGAAGATAATTTACTTGATTGAATGATGGGCATCCTAGAGTGCTTCCCTCTAGAAATAAGTGGAATAAATGAAGAATTGGATCAAAATGGACCATGTCTAGCCTCTTCACACATAATTGAATTTTTAGTTGAAGAAGCACAATTAGGCCCAATTAATGTAAAAATATGTAATTTACACCAATTTAATGAGGAAGAAGCTAAAATAGATGATTGCAAGAAAGTAGGTACAGAAGATAAAGTAGGTCAACATGTGGTTGAGTTTTGGTACCTCCTTCAAGGTGGCTCAACTATGTGATATCCCCAAGTAGTCAAGGTGGCAAAATTCAGTGCCTAAATTTTGCTCGGCTCCTAAAATTAGATGCCTGTTTTTTGATGTGCCTCATGAAAATAAGCACCTTATTTTGGATGATTCACTTGGGAATGGGCCATTAAATTTTGATGGACCACCAAAAAGTGGGCACTTACCTAATACATGTAAAGAGGGCAAGAAGTTTTTTTAATGCAAAATGGATAATTTCTCCAATAGAGTTTAATCCTTCTGTAAAACAAGTTGGATATGTATATTTTTAGTAGACACCTCCAAGGAGGCAAGCACCTCCATTTGGGTGACTTGATCAAAGTGGCATAATTTTCTCAAAAGGAACCACCTCATTGTTATGCCAAGAAAAATTAATTAATTGGGCCTAATTGAGCAATTTTATAGATGCAAATCCAAACTATACAGAACATGGGTAGACACCTAGGGCCACAACTTGTGAATCAATAGTACCACAAAATGCCCTATTTTTATAGAGTTCATTGTTCTAGACCAAGGACCCAATTATGGAGCACAAGATAAGTATTAACCCAACTCCTTCTATTCAAGCTTTGGATGAAGGTATTAAAGAAGAGGCATTCATGTAGGACATGCACCTTGAAGGTGATCAAAATTTTCACGTAATAAATTTTGCTAAGCAAAATGACTATGATATTACATCCATATACCCGAAGGGTAAGGTCATTTTGGCCTAGGAAAAATCTAGGACACGGAAGAAACCCAAAAAGAATAAAGACTATAGAATGCCATTCATGGATAGAGACTCACTTGCATGATATTTGTACTAATGTTGTGAAGAAGCCTAAGTCAAAGGTAGAAGCAACTAAGGTTAGAACTATCTCATCATAACAAGCCAAACATAAGGGCAATATGGCTCTAGGGGAGCACAAGAAGGATGCTATGAGAAGATTATTGCAACACCAAGAAGCAAAGAAAAGAGCCTATGCCAAACACTCCAAAGCCAAGGAGGAGACACCTCAAGGTGTGGTGCCATAATTGGAAGACTTGGAAGAGGACAAGATGCTCTGACTAGTATTTCCAGGGTGAAGATCTATTTCAATTGAAGCTAGAATGACGAAAACTCTATTCATTTTATATACTATCAATTCATTTTTCATCTATACTATATTTGTTTCTATCAAAATAAGAAATCTTCATTTGCAGCCATTAAAGAGGAAGTTTGCATCAAGATGGTGGAAAGGCTTGACGTAGGGGTCTGTAGCACGGTGGGTGTAGTATAAGCTAGGTTACACTCATCTCAAAGGGATTTTTTGTTTGAATTGCAGTAGTACAAAGTCCCCAATATGACACCCACCTTATTTCTTCATTACAAGGAACTCCAATGCCGTCTACTTGCCCTTCCCTTGCATAGAAGTACATGCTTAGCATGTTCAAGCTCCTACTCACCTTTTTCTAGCTCTTTGCATTCTCTCAAATCCTTGCATTATTGCTCTCGCCTTATATAAAGCATGAATGGTAGGTGCACTCTCACCCAACACCCTAAATGCATGGAGCACCAAGGCAAATAAGGTGCCTAACTTGAAGACCACTCACCCTCGTTCTAGCAAGAATCCCATAATTTGGGGTGCCAACTCGCTTCCGTTGGTATTAGATAAAGGTTAATTCATAATGGTGAAAATAGGGACACCCACACCTTAGTCCTCATTAGTAGGTGCACCCTCGCCTTTTCTATGGCATTGAAACCGAAGTTGTGTGGGTTCGAGGATGGGAACCGGCGCCCTCACTACTGCAACTGGGCAACCCATCTTCCATGTGTCTAATGTGGGTAACTTCATAAGCATGATTCTAGGCCGTCCTTCGCCTTGTGTGAGGCAATGTAGGTGATTCCATAAGCACAAGAGGGTGCCGACTTGCCTCATGCTCATCATTCCCCAACTCCCATCTTGATAAACGTGCTGCCTACTCGCACGGCCTACTCGGCTCATGCTCATCATCTTCGTTATGATGCTGGGATGACCCCATCAATAAAGGCAAACAAAGGCATCTATCTCTGGGCATTGAGGCCAACCCCACATCATTTAGGGTGAATCCTCCTATTGTCCGCACCTCAAAAGCGAGGTGACCCTACCACCTGATTGGCTCACCTTAGCAATGAAGGTGACTCATAATCAAGGCGACCCTATCACCCAATTTCGGCATAACCAAAAGAAGGCGACTCCACCTCGAAGATTGTACTACCCATAATAAGGCAGCACTGTGACAACCCAAACCTGGGGACTCGACGCAATGCAAGATAAAACGTGATTTCTTTCGAGATTAGCCAGAAGAGATAAATGTGTTAGATATTGCATATTTAGCCACCGCAAAGCTGTGGAGATGTCATGAACACTTAGAAGAAGGTATAAAAGTGGGTTGGTGACTTGCCAAACATAACTCCTCTCTACAAGTAGCCACCTTTTTTTTATTTATTTTTTTTAATAAAAGGAAGTTCGACCTAGCCTATTTTCTTAGACTTTAATTAAAAAAAAGAAGAAAAGTTACAAGTGAATGGGACTAGTGCCCATGGGACCCCTCAAATCCCACAAATAGCCACCTTTGTGAGGCCACAGTTATGTCATTTTGAAGTGAACACTTAATGTCAGCAATTAATCATTGGAATCGACAAGGCCACTCATTTTGGCCCCTTGGAGTCTATATACGTAGTGGTTGGGCTCTCATTTGGATACATGGGAAATGCCATCTCTTTGTCTATGGAGATACTCTCATTGTGGATTTTTTGTAACTCTGATTGATTACACAATATTTGGGCTACGTACATGTGTGGTGGATAGCCTATCTATGTATCTTGGAATATTGTGCTATTTGTTGGATTTAGTCACCAAATATATGTGATGAAAATGTGTAGTTTCTTTTGAATGCCCATAGTTTTCTCCGAAGGCATATTATCCACTTTTGTAATGTTCTTGAACTATCTTTCTGGATTAAGCATACTTCATTCTTGAGTTAGTGTTATTTGAAGTTGTGTAGAGTCTGTGAAGTGTGGACATTGCACCCTTGGAATCAATCACATTGAAGTTGTGTAGAGTCTGTGAAGTGTGGACATTGCACCCTTGGAATCAATCACATTGTGCACAAATACATAGTGTCATCTACATGATATGTAAAGGAAATGTAAAGAAAACACCAGACATGAAAGACACATTAAATCTTATTGTGCAGAAATACATAATGTAATCTACATAATATGCTCAAGATATTGAGGTAGGGAAGACCCCTTAATATGGTTGTGTTGAACCTGGTGCTTGACCAAGGAATTAAGACCATCAACACTCATAACAAAAAGCATCAAAGAAAACAAACATACTTTCTTGATAGTTCTCCTATGGGAAAGGGATTAGAAACTTGCATGTTGATATTGATATGAGCAAAAATGTTACCCAACAAAGTACGTGGAGCTCATCTTAGTGATTTTGGTTTCAAAGTCCATGTCCTTTAGGATTGTAAAATGTGGTTCCACTCGAATCTGCCATATGCTTTGTAAAAGTTAATCTTCAAAAGAGAACGTAGATTGACTCTTCAATGAAATCAAGGCCCTTTGACATGTCCACGATCACTTCTAAGGTTAAATTTCTTTAAATAAACTATTTTGCTCCTCATAGACCCAAGAAAGAAGGAGATGCAATTAGAAAGATATTTGGAAATGATCTTATAAATCTATGGAATTCGGATAAACATGTACTTTTATATATCCTTCTTGTTGTTTTTCTTGTAAATTAGCTCAATAAACCTTTCATTCAGCCTTTTGGAAGAATCTTAGAAGAAAATAGATTCAAAATTAGGTTCCACAATGGAGTCTTGAGAGACTTTATAGAACTCATTTTTAAGGCCCTCTGATTTCACTAATGGTTAATGGGCTATCAAGTCTTTGGGCTATATCTTGCAAGATTTTAATTTTCTTTCCATGTAGCCATGCCTCTAGGGGAAAGGGGAAGATGCCCCAAGTAAATTAAATGAATTTATTCACAATGAAGTCATGGTTATCTTCCATTAATGTACATTCCTACCAACTTTGTTGATATATTTAGGTAGCGATGTGTGTGAACACACTAGGACCGTCGGGGCACTTTTTTCCCTCTTTAGGAGGTTTTCTTCCCCTGGCTTGTAAATATACCTATAGCTGTTGGGAGAGATGGTTGGATGCACTCAGAAGATTGAGTTGGTACTGCTAATCCTGCTTTGCACCAGCCCTCTTTGACTCCAGATATGTTTAGTAGACTCCTTGAGCTTCCAAATGATACCAAAATATGCTATATGTACTTTGGAAATGATTTGAATAATGACTAGATCAAAACAGATGAGTTTGCACTTCACTAGACTTGAAAACTTTCTATTTTGATCTTCATACCTGCTCAGTCTTTCACTCAGTATGACCAGCACACTTACAATTGGAAAACATTCCTCTTAGAGTTATTCAATTAGCTTAACAAGCTACCATTTGCAAGTGGAATCATTCAAATTGATAAACTATGCACAGAAAAATAACTTTAGCAAGTTTATGGTCACTCCCGACTTTTTAGGAGATGTGCAGACAAATACCAGAGACTGCTTCGAAGGCGATTTCTCGAAAATGGCTGAATCAAACTTCTTCAAACTTTGTGGTCTTGTAGAATGCTTTGAGCTGGATCTACCAAGCTTTGAATCACTTGATTTGGTGCAGTAGGCACTGAGATATGCCTCTCTGAAGTTGACAGACTTGAAGTAGTACACTCAGAGAATAACAGAGATGATGAATGTAAAGATATGTATTAATTCACATTGATGTACATTCCCATTGACATGATAAACATTGCCAAATGGTACTCAGAGGTGTAGGCTATGGAGTAGAGCTCACACACTCAATGATAGATGAAATTAGCCTCGGGAATAGTGACACACACCGCGACTTTTCAAACACAACTTATATATTAAGTGAGTGAGAGTTTGAATTCAAATTTGAATTCTTGGCTCCCTTCAATCACTCCTCTAAAAGTAGGGAGATATTCTCTCAATCACAAGTTCTAATTTTCCACGAATTTATCAAGTAGGTGTATCCATAAGATTCCAAGTGATTTAGACTTTTACAAGAAGTAAAATGGTAAGAACTTATAAGCATAAGTTCCTATGGTTCTTCTCACATGTTGAGTCTTCAAGAATAAATCCAAGCCAAGTGTGAGGGCTTGCAAATTACACCAACAGCTCCCCCTCAAGCCAAACACTTTGGCTTATGTCTTTATCTTCAATCTTCAATCACATTCTGCAATCCAATCATGGATTTGAATCTGCATAGCTTGTTTCTATCCAAAGCTTTAGTAAGTAAATCTGCACATTGCATATTAGTGGACACATAAGTCAATTGAATGTCCTTGCTTAGCAACTTTGGCTTATGTCTTTATCTTCAATCTTCAATCACATCCTGCAATCCAATCATGGATTTGAATCTGCATAACTTGTTTCTAGCATGATATATTGCATTGGCTGCAAGGTGAAGAGAACTTGTGTTGTCACCAAAGATAATTGGTGGCCTTGTATATAGGCCTAACTCTGTATACAAAAGTTTTAACCAAATAGCTTCTTGAGTGGCATTGGCTAGCCCTCTATACTCTGCTTCAGTAGATGACAAAGCTACTGTAGGTTGTTTCTTGGCTGACCAAGAAATTGGTTTATCACTTGCAAAACATATGTATCCTGATGTGCTTCTCCTATCATCCTTGCATCCTGCCCAATCTGCATCTGAATATACTTTAATGTCAATGTCTGATGTATAAGGAAAGTACAAACCATGGTTCTGAGTTCCCTTTAGATACTTCAAGATCTTCTTTGCTGCCTCTAGGTGAGGTACCCTTGGTTTGTGCATGAATTGGCTTAGCACACTAACTCCATATGCTATGTCAATTCTGGTTAAGGTAGCATAATTCAAACTACCTACCATACTTTGATATCCTGTAATGTCTTGAACTTCATCCCCTTCATGAGCACTTAGCTTTAGGTTGACTTCCATAGGAGTACTTGAGACTTTAGCTTCCTGCAAATTAAACTTCTTCAAAATGTCTTGTACATACTTCTTTTGAGTGATATATATACCTGAATTAGTGTAGACTAACTCAAGACCTAAGAAGTATTTCAATAATCCAAGATCATTGATCTTGAACTCCTTCATCATCTGTCCTTTGATGCTTCTAATACCATTGACATCATTGCATGTAATGATGATGTCACCAACATAAACACACAAGTAGATTACCTCTGTACTACTCCTCTTTATGAATAGAGAAGTGTCTGCTTTACTCATCACAAATCCTTGGTCTTGGAGATATGTTGTCAACCTGTAATTCCATGCTCTAGGTGCCTGCTTCAATCCATATAGAGGCTTCTTCAATTTACAAACATAATTTACCTTCTTGGGATCTTCATAGCCAGGTGGTTGTGACATGTAGACTTCTTCAGATATCCATCCATTCAAGAAAGCATTCTTGACATCTAATTGGTACATGTTCCAATTCTTGGATGCAGCTACACTCACCAATACTCTGATTGTTGGCATCTTAGCCACAGGAGAAAATGTCTCCTCATAATCAATGCCTTGGGTTTGTGCAAAGCCCTTGGCTACCAACCTAGCTTTGTACCTGTTGATCTTTCCATCAGAGTTTCTCTTTAGCTTGTAGATCCATCTAGATCCTATCACCTTCATAGAGTCCTTCTTGGGTACTAAGTCCCATGTGTCACTCTCTTTGAGAGCTTCTATTTCTTCATCCATAGCTTCTTTCCATTCTGTTTTTGTGATTGCCTCCTCATATGTACCTCGTTCTTCATTCAACAGATCCTTTGCAAGATATACAGAATGCTTAGTTACAAGAGAAGTGTCATACCCATATCTGATAGGTTTCTTACTTTCTCTCTAAGATCTCCTCATTGCTTGAGCTGAGGATTCTGGTATATCCTCTAGCTTCTTTATCTTCATCTTTCCTTTGGACTTCCATGCCTTGAATTCCTCAAGGTTAATTGTGTCATCATCATCTGAACTTGAATCTTCTTTCTGGATTGGTTCCTCCTTGGTGAGCTTTGGGAAATCTTCTTCTATATCATAGGGTAGACTAACCTTCCTGCATTCATTCTCATACCATGAGTCATTCTCATCAAAGATGACATCTCTGCTTACCTTGAAACCTTTGTTTGAGGGGTTGTAGAATCTGTACCCTTTCTGGTTCAAGTCATAACCAATGAAGATACATTTTTCATCTTTAGGGTCTAGCTTTCCCCTTACCTGTGAGGGAATATGCACATATGCAATACAACCAAAGATTTTGCAATGATCCAATGATGGTCTCTTACCATGCCAAGCTTCATATGGGGTCATTCCATCAAGTGTCTTTGATGGAAACCTGTTAATGAGATAGGTGGCAGTAGATACACTCTCTGCCCAAAGATAATTTGGCAACTTTTTTTCATTAAGCATAGACCTGGCTGTTTCAACAATAAGCCTATTCCTTCTTTCAGCTACCCCATTTTGTTCAGGTGAGTACCTTGTAGTTATCTCCCTTTTGATGCCTCTTTCCTGCAAGAAATCTTCAAACTCATTGGAGAAGTATTCTCCTCCTCCATCTGACCTTAGCCTCTTCAAGTTTCTTCCTGTTTGGTTTTCAACAAGTGCAAGATACCTCTTGAAACAATTAAACACTTCATCTTTATGCTTCATAAAGTATAACACAATCCATCTGCTATAATCATCAATGAAGGACACATAATACCTTGATCCTGAAATGGAGGGTTCCTTGCTAGGTCCCCAAACATCTGTGTGTACCAAGTCTAGGAAGTCTTCATGCATGAAACCTTTCCTTGAGTAGGGCAACCTGTGAGACTTACCAAACTGACAAGCACTACACTTGTATATCATGTGTTGCTTGGATACATTAGGTATCCCAAGCACACATTGATCCCTGCACATTTGCTTTAGGGTTCTTTCACCTATGTGACCTAACCTCTTGTGCCATATTTCTAACTCTGAAAGTGTTTGATCCTTGTAATTGTATAAAGCAATGTTTTTGGTGTCTTCTAGCTCAAAAGTAAATAATCTACCTAATTTCTCTCCCTTGGCTATCCTTTTGAATCCATGTCTTGGATCTTCCACATATGCTCCATGTTGATTGAACCTGACCTGCAAACCTTTCTCCACAATCTGACCAACACTCATTAGGTTCTTGGTAATGGTTGGTACATAAAGTACCCTACTCAATAGGTTCTGGTTTCCGTCACAAGTTTTCACATTTCCAATCTTTACAACAGAATGTTTAGTATCATCACCTGTCTGTACCTGATGTTTGCCCTTGGGTTCTTCCAAATCAGAGAGTAGTGCCACATTACCAGCTACATGGTTAAAACACCCTGAATCAATATAAAATAAATGATCATCATTTGTACCTGCCTTGGAGGTCATATTCATGATCAATAGGGAGTCATCTTGCTCCTCTGTGTAGTTGTTGTAGTCCTTTCTATTTCTGAATCCACCTTGGTAGTTACCATTGTGGTTTTAGTTGTAATTGTTGTTGTACTGATTGTTGTATCCATTGTAGCCTTGGTGTTGGTTGAACCTACCTCTGCCTTGAGAGTATCCACCTCTTTGATAGCCTCTTCCTCTCTTATTCTTATAATTTCTGTAGCACTCATCTGTGGTATGGTTAGACAATCCACAAATGTTGCATGGTGATGAGTTGTAGGGTCTCCCCCTACCTTGCTTACCTCCTCTGCCCCTGCCTCTTGAAGATCTACCTCTCCCTGCATAATTAGCTTGGGAGGTAGAGCCTTCTTCTTCTTGCTTCTTCCCTTTACCTTTATCCTTAACTTTCTTATCAGTATATAGAGCAGAGGGGTTATTACCTTTTGATTGATCTCCAGCCTTTGTAAACTTTGCTTCATGTGTGAATAGTTGGCCCATGAGAGTTGTGAGATCTGGGGTATGCATGTCCATGTAGAGATCCATTGCAGTGGTGAAGCTCTCCCACTTATCATCTGCCTTTAGTCCATTGGTTACTTGCCTTACTATTTGTTCCTCTTCAATCTCCTCTCCAATGCTTGCTAATTGGTCTGCCACATCCTTGATCTTGGTCACAAATTCTGAGATTGATTGCTTTGGTTGCTTTCTAAGGGTTGTGAATTCAATCCACAATTGATTCTTCCTGGCCCTTGTGTTAGAAGAAAAGTATGATGACAAGGTTTCCCAAGTCTCTTGGGAAGTCTTACAATTCTTGATGTGAGGTAAAAGGAAATCAGATATAGAGTTAAGAAGATAAGACCTTGCCAATGCATCTTTTGCACACCATGTGTTGAGCCTCTCTTGTTCATCCTTGGTGGGTAGTCCTCTAGCTTTGAATGAGGGCAATTCGTCATCTCCTGAGATGAATCCAAATAAGCTTCTTCCTTGTAGATAGGTCTTCATCCTTAGAGACCAAGCTTGGTAATTGTTCCTATCCAATTTGTCAATGAATGAAGGAAAACCATCTCCCATGTTACCTTGTTTGTTCTGATACCACTATTGGGAGAGATGGTTGGATGCACTCAGAAGATTGAGTTGGTACTGCTAATCTTGCTTTGCACCAGCCCTCTTTGACTCCAGATATGTTTAGTAGACTCCTTGAGCTTCCAAATGATACCAAAATATGCTATATGTACTTTGGAAATGATTTGAATAATGATTAGATCAAAACAGATGAGTTTGCACTTCACTAGACTTGAAAACTTTCTATTTTGATCTTGATACCTGCTCAGTCTTTCACTCAGTATGACCAGCACACTTACAATTGGAAAAAATTCCTCTTAGAGTTATTCAATTAGCTTAACAAGCTACCATTTGCAAGTGGAATCATTCAAATTGATAAACTATGCACAGAGAAATAACTTTAGCAAGTTTATGGTCACTCCCGACTTTTTAGGAGATGTGCAAACAAATACCAGAGACTACTTCGAAGGCGATTTCTCGAAAATGGCTGAACCAAACTTCTTCAAACTTTGTGATCTTGTAGAATGCTTTGAGCTGGATCTACCAAGCTTTGAATCACTTGATTTGGTGCAGTAGGCAGTGAGATATGCCTCTCTGAAGTTGACAGACTTGAAGTAGTACACTCAGAGAATAACAGAGATGATGAATGTAAAGATATGTATTAATTCACATTGATGTACATTCCCATTGACATGATAAACATTTCCAAATGGTAATCAGAGGTGTAGGCTATGGAGTAGAGCTCACACACTCAATGATAGATGAAATTAGCCTCGGGAATAGTGACACACACCGCGACTTTTCAAACACAACTTATATATTAAGTGAGTGAGAGTTTGAATTCAAATTTGAATTCTTGGCTCCCTTCAATCACTCCTCTAAAAGTAGGCAGATATTCTCTCAATCAAAAGTTCTAATTTTCCACGAATTTATCAAGTAGGTGTATCCATAAGATTCCAAGTGATTTAGACTTTTACAAGAAGTAAAATGGTAAGAACTTATAAGCATAAGTTCCTATGGTTCTTCTCACATGTTGAGTCTTCAAGAATAAATCCAAGCCAAGTGTGAGGGCTTGCAAATTACACCAACAATAGCTATAATGGGTTACTTATCTTTGTACATTCTAGTGGTAATACATTCAGTATTGTGTGTTGTGCTCCGAGCTTCTCCTTCTTCCTTGTGTTGTTTGCATGCTTCTACAGACATCTAACTCCAACAATTGGTATCAGAGTAGATCGCCGCTTCATCTAGGGCATCGTCCATATCCCTCCAGTCACAATCTTAGAATCGCACGAAATTTGGTGAGCATACTCAGGGTGATTAGGAGATCAAAACAACTTTGCTTTGTGGTGCTGAAATTATGATCTGAGCTCGTTTCCGCCTCTAAATGCACTATCATAGCACTTGTGTAGGCTATTTCATCTTTTTGTACCAAAGATATATACAGGCTTCGGTTCACCAATATAAGCATCTCGAAGTCTCCTACAAGTTTTGCAAAACTCATCAAGGCAGTTTTGTTCAACTTTTTAAAGATACAATCATTTTTTTGCATCAAGGTATTTTAGTCAGTGGCCATGGCTGAAAGCAATGATGTATTTGATATGTTGGATGTTGAGGATAAGTTGGACGGTACCAATTACCCATTGTGGGATTATATGATATGCCATGTATTGGTTGCAAAAGGACTGTGGAACATTATGTAGGGTGTTGAAAAACATCCTATTACACCTATAGATACAGACATTGAAGGCGATGCAGATGGCGTTGAAGAGGTTGATATTCTTCATATTCCTATTCGTGCTGCGGTTTTTGTTGCACCTACTATAGAGAAAAATTGTCAGGATGGGAGAGATGCTCAGGCACATGCTTTGATAGCCATGTCTATGAAACATGCCATTATTCTTCACATTCTCTCTTGTAGAATAGCTAAGGATGCTTTGGATGCACTTATCACATTGTAGCACGCTAGGAATGAGGCTCGTTTTGCTTACCTCCGAAAACAGTTGGAGAGTGAGCATATGAATGAAGGTGATTCTATGGATAGTTTTCTAACAAATATCAAGGACTTGAAGGAACAGTTGGTTTCTATTGATAAAGTTATACTAGATAGCTCACTTATGTAGACCCTTCTGAATGCTCTTCCTAATTCATATCAAAGTTTTGCTTCTACTCTTCCTTTGATGATGAAAGGCAATCAAAATGCCTTGTCATTTGAGGAGTTATTCTCTGGTTTGTTGTAGGAAGATCAATCTAGGCAGAACAGGTCCATTATGCATGTTGTAGATCAAGCTTTCCTGGCTAGTAAGAAGGGCAAAGGTAAATGGAGCTCATCTACTAGTAAGCAAAAATCTGCAAATGCTGCACATTTGAAGAAGAAAGACAAAGATGAGAAGGAATAAAAAAAGCAGAAATTCTTTTGTAAGTACTGTAAAGGAACTGATCATGTCATAAATATTTCTCCAAAACTAGTTGTAAAAGAGGCAAAGAAAAAAGAGGCTAGAATGGTTGTCGTAGAGGCCTCTACAACAAAAACATAGTCTTCTAATATTGTGCAAAATGAAGAATGGGTGTTTACTACTGTTTGTAGTTTTGAACCATCTTCTCTTGAACAGTGTATGTTTGCAATAGACTCAGATGTTTGGTACTTTGATAGTGGGGCAACCAAACATATTACCTTGGAGCGAAGTTTCTTCACTTCATTCGAGCCTGCTCCTACATGGAAAACTATCACATGCACCAACGACTCCTCTTATCCTATCATCTGAGTTGGTAAGATCATTCTGACTACTGTTGATGGTAGTTCTTTCACTTTGTCAAATGCTTTATTTACGACAAGGATAAAAATTTTTTTTATTAGTTTCTACATTAGCCAAGATTAGCTTGGTTGTGAAATCTATTGATGACAGATGTATAGTTCATGATCTATCAAATGGGGACATGATTATTGCTTCTGGCATTTTATGTCATGGGCTGTATAAAATCATTGACTATGAAAAATCTATGAATGATTAAACATGTGCAGTACATGATTCTCAGGCTATGTCAGATGCAAAGCTTTGGCATGCATGCTTTGGTCATCTGAATTTTGCTAGTTTGCTATGTGTGCAGAAATCTGAAATGGTGTCCTCTTTGCCCAAACTTGAGGCACCCAAAAAACATGTCTGCAAAGGGTGTATTTTTGGGCGAAATGCAGCATTCCTCCTTTCCAAAAGATGGTTCAGTTTGAGCTACTCAAAAATTGCAACTTGTACATAGTGATGTATGTGGTCCTATGTAGACACCTTCTTTTGGAAATTATCTTTACTTTGTGACTTTAATTGATGATTTTTCCAGGCATGCATGGGTATATCCATTGAAAACAAAGTCTGAAGTGTTCATGTTCTTCAAACTGTTTCTGGTTTTGGCTGAAAATCTGTTAGCATGTAAAATGGGCACCCTCCATTTTGATCAAGGGGGGAACATATGTCATCTGACTTTAATGCATTTGTGGCTAAAGACTAGGTACCATTTTTGATACCGTACTACAAACGATAATGCATTGGCAGGAAATTAAGTGCATCTTTCACTACTTGAGTGGTACCTCGCTACTTAAGTTGTTTTATTCCAAGGGGGGATCAGTGTTCACTATCGCCAAATTTGCATGCCTTTTTTTACTCTGACTGGGCTAGTTGTTATGACACTCGTGTGTCCACTAGTGGTTTTTGCTTCATGCTTGGTAGCTCATACATATCTTGAGCAAGAAGTAGCCTACTGTGGCCACTTCCAGTTGCGAGGCTGAGTATAGGGTAGCTTTCACAGTGATTGTTGAGTGTGTGTGGCTCAGATGCCTTATGGCTGATTTGGGTGTTGGTTAGTCTTTTTCCACCACCATCTCCACTAACAATTAGAGTGCATCCGCAGTAGGGAGGAACCCTGTGTTCCATGCTCGCACTAAGCACATTGAGGTGCATTATCATTATGTCAAGAAGAGGTTCTCTGTTGGAGAGATCAGCTTTGCATATGTGCCCACACAAGAGAACATTGTAGACCTTTTCATGAAGGCTCTACCTAGGGAGAAGTTTGAAGCTTTCTGCAAAGCTTTGGGCTTACTTCCTTTTGTGGATTGATTCCACATAGCTTGGAACTTCGTTGTACATGACTGCTAGATCCTTGTTCACCACATCACTCCCAAGGGGGATTTGTTGATATATTTAGATAGTGATGTGTGTAAACACACTAGGAATGTGAGGGCACTTTTTTCCCTCTTTAGGAGGTTTTTCTCCCCTAGCTTGTATATATGCCTATAGCCCTAATGGGTTACTTATCTTTGTACATTCTAGTGGTAATACATTCAATATTGTGCGTGGTGCTCCAAGCTTCTCCTTCTTCCTTGTGTTGTTTGTGTGCTTCTACAGGCACACAATACTGAATGTATTACTAGAGAATGTACAAAGATAAGTAGCCCATTAGGGCAATAGGCATATATACAAGGGGGGGTGGGGAACCTCCTAAAGAGGAAAAAAAGTGCCCCAGTGATCCTAGTGTGTTCACACACATCACTACCTAAATGTATCAACAAATCCACCCTGGGAGTGATGCGGTGAACAAGGAGTTGGCATTCATGTATAAGGAAGTGCCAATCTATGTGGAATCAATCCACGAAAGGGAGTTAGCCCAAAGATTTGTGGAAAGCTTCAAACTTCTCCCTAGCCAGAATGCATTTAGCATGTGGATGATACAGACGATAGCCTTTACTTTCAAAATTGTACCCAACAAAGATACTCTTTACTGCTTTACCATCCAATTTTATGCGATGTTGTTCAGGAACTAATGCATATGCCAAAAAACCAAAAACACGTAGATGAGCAATAGATGGCTTGTGATCATGTCAAGCCTCATATGGAATAATATATTGTAGTACTTTAGTGGGACACCTGTTAAGTACATATGTTGCACACATGATAGCCTCAAGTTAGAAACTATGTGGTAAAGCCTGAATCTTGACCATACACTTCGCCATCTCCATGAGTGACATGTTCTTCCATTTAGCAACTCGATTCTGTTGAGGTTTATATGGCAGTGTACAGTGGTGTTTTATCCCATGTTCAGCTAGAAATGCATTAAAATTAGAAGACATATATTCTCCCCTCGATGAGAATGGAGGGTGCCCATTTTACATGCTAATAAATTTTTAGCCAAAACCAAAAACTGTTTGAAGCACATGAACACTTCAAACTTTGCTTTCAACGGATATACCCATGCATGTCTGGAAAAATCATCAATGAAATTCACAAAGTAAAGATAATTTCCAAAAGAAGGTATCTACATATGACCATATACATCACTATGTACAAGCTGCAATTTTTTAGTAGCCCGAATTGAACCATGTTTTGGAAATGAGGAACACTGCATTGTGCCCCAAATATAGCCCTCACAAACATGTTTTCCAGGTGCCTCAAGTTTGGGCAAAAAGGATACCATTTCAGATTTCTACACGCATAGTAAACTAGCAAAATTCAGATGACCAAAGTGTGCATGCCAAAGCTCTGCATCTGACATAGTTTGAGAATCATGTACTGCACATGCCGAATCATTCATAGATATTTCATAGTCGATGAGCTTATACAACCCATGACATAAAATGCTAGAAGCAATAATCACATTGCCATTTGACAAAGCATGAGTTGTACAACTGTCATCAACAAATTTCACAACCAAGACAATCTTGGCTAAAGCTGAAATTGATAACAGATTCGTCTTGATCCCTGGCATAAATAAAGCATCTAACAAAGTGAAAGAACTACCATTAGCAGTAGTCAAAATGATCTTACCAACTCCCATGACAGGATAAGAGGAGTTGTTGGCACATGTGAGAGTAATTCCTGTAGGGACAAGCTCAAGTGAAGTGAAGAAACTGCACTGCGAGGTGATATGTTTGGACACCCCACTATCAAACTACCAAACTTCTGAGTCTACTGCAGACATGCACTCATCATGAGAAGCTGGGTCAAAATTGCAGACAGTAGTAAACGCCCATTCTTCATCCTACACAAGGTTAGCAAACTTTGTTTTTGGAGTAGAGGCCTGTGCAACAACCATTCCAACCTCTTTTTTTTGTGTCTCTTTTGCAGCCAGTTTAGGACACTTCTTTATGATATGATCATTTCCTTTACAGTACTTGCAAAACAATTTCTACTTTCTGATTTCTTCTCATTTTTTTCTTCCTTCTTCGAATGTGCAAAATTAGTAGATTTCTGCTTACTAGGTGGAGAGCTCCATTTTCCTTTGCCCTTCAGAGTAGCCAGGAAAGCTTGATCTGCAACACACATAATGGACCTGTTTTGCCTCAACTGATCTTCTTGCATCAGAACAAAGACTAACTCCTCAAATGACAAGGCATTTGGATTGCCTTTCATCATCAATCGAAGAGTAGAAGCAAAACTCTGATACAAATATGGAAGTCCATTCAGAACGGTTTGCACAAGTGAGCTATCTGGTATAACTTCATCAGCAGAAATCAACTGTTCCTTCAAGTCTTTGATCTTTGTTAGAAAATTGTCCATAGAATCACCTTCATTCATGTGCTCACTCTCCAACTATTTTCAGAGATAAGCAACACGAGCCTCATCCCTAGCTTGGTACAATGTGGTAAGTGTATCCGAAGCATCCTTAGCTATTCTGCAAGAGCGAATGTGAGGAGTAATGGCACGTTTGACAGACAAAGCTATCAATGCATGTGGCTCGGCATCTCTGCCATCCCAACAAATTTGCTCTTTAGTAGTTGCAACAAAAACCACAGCGAGAACAGGAATATGCAGAATATCATCATCTTCGACACCTTCTGCATCAGCTTCAGTACCTGCAATTGTAACAGTTGCAGGTATGATAAGACGTTTTTCAACACCCTGTACAATGTTCCATAGTCCTTCTGCAACCAATACATGTCCCATCATATAAGCCCATAACGGGTAGTTGGTACCATCCAACGTATCCTCAATAGCCAACATATGGAATAAATCACTACTTTCAGCCATGGCCGATGACTAAAATACCTTGATGCAAAAAATTGATTGTATCTCAAAAACTTGAATAGAACTACCTGATCACATTCTACTAGACATGTAGCAGACTTTGAGATGCTTATACTGGCGGACCGAAACTAGTATATAACTTTGGTAAAAAAAGACAAAATAGCCTGCACAAGCGCTATGATAGTGCGTTCAGAGGCCAAAATGAGCTCAGATCGCAATTTCAGCACCACAAAGCGAAGCAATTTTGATATGGGAAACATGCTGGGTATGCTCATCAAAAATTCGTGTGATTCTGAGACTACAATTGAAGAGATGTAGATGACGCCATAGATGAAGCGGCGACCTACTCTGATACCAATTGTTGGAGTTAGAGGTCTGCGGGGCACAACACACAATACTGAATGTATTACTAGAGAATGTACAAAGATAAGTAGCCCATTAGGGCAATAGGCATATATACAAGTCGGGGGAAAAATACCTCCTAAAGAGGAAAAAAAAGTGCCCCAATAGTCCTAGTGTGTTCACACACATCACTACCTAAATATATCAATAGTGTTGGGGAGCATCTTGTTTGAAATGCAAGTAAAAAAGCATGCTCAAATTCTTGAAAAACAAAAGGAAGCAAAAAGACTATGATGTAAGCATGGAAGCATGGAGATCTTTTGCCCTTAAGAAAGGTAGGGAAAAATAGCAATGGTTGAAAAACTGTTTGAAAAGAGGATACTTGTGTAGTAGATAGTGGAGAACCCCTAATGATTGATGATATCTTGAGATACATAAGTTCTAACAAGCTTCAATTTATGAAGTTCAGTGCTCATCACTAGGACGTAGTAAGAGAACTTGGTAGCATCTTTACACTCAAACAAGTCTAGATGAAGCACAAGCATATGACAAGTGGAGTTTTCAAGCCTAACAATGGAGAACCCTTTCTAATCCCGATACACCCCGGTTTAATAA
The DNA here is from genome assembly GCA_020310875.1 of Ceratopteris richardii. NCBI lineage: Eukaryota > Viridiplantae > Streptophyta > Polypodiopsida > Polypodiales > Pteridaceae > Ceratopteris > Ceratopteris richardii. The sequence continues at coordinate 86,089,450 of CM035414.1, read as the reverse complement.
ACAAAGAATGTGGATTTGTTTCCCGATTCAGCTATATTTTAAAGGTTTTGGAACTATAGTTGAACAATAAAATCGAAAAGATTTAAAGAATGACGTAAAAGATTTTTTGCCATATTTTATGTGACGATATTTTTCCTCACTGTTTTGACAAGAGCGCTTTATATTTAAAATAAAAAAAAATGCAGCTTAAAGAGAGGTACATAGAAAGTTGATGATTCCTTTGCGCCCTTCATACGAAACCCACTTGCAGCTTGTTGTTATTATGTTGGAGAAACAAGTTCTGATGTTTGAAAGGCCGAGAGCTCTTATAACAATGATCTCGTGTAATTCTGGTAACGTGTATTAAGCTTATTAAACTCTCCTCTTAGGCAGCAGAGAGATTAGTCTTTGTGGAATATCGTGCAAGCTCGTCTGACTTATTCAATGACTGAACGTCCTTTATATAAAAGGTCAAAAAAATAGAGCATAGCCCCAATAAAAGTATGATCACAATGGAATACTTAATTTGTTTGAGTTGTTTTTCTAATAAAAAGTCCTTGGGTTCTCTAGAATTCAAGCCTTATAGCCATGCTAAAATCTAATAATCCTGAAAAGACCGCATATTATTTTGTGATATATATATATATATATATATATATATATAGTGAGAGAGAGAGAGATACTATTTTGCAATTAGAAAACTAACTAGGTTAATTGTGTACCATGAGAGTGCACTAAGAAAAACACTTACGTTGACTACCCTAATAATAACTTGTCGTACTTCTTATACAATTTCGTGTGAGACATTGTGTCTCCAATCGGCAATCCATTGGCTTCACGAAAGGATGGTGGCTTTATCTATGAAGGTGCAAGACACTCTTTCAATGCTAGGTGGCACCCTCAAATATGTGTTGAGGCTGACCTCAGCAAGCTGCTTCCTTCAAAGATCAAAGTGGACCTAGGGGAAGGGGATGTCTGGGAACAAGATGTTAATTAAAGAAACCTACCTAACACGTGTTTTCATTATGGCCAACAAGGCCACATGATTAAAGATTGCCTACTAAGACAGAAAACCAAACAAAAACAAGAAGCACCCAAAAAAACTCAAGACAACAATGGGTCATTGAATCACGCGACAAACGAAGAGGAATTCAAGGGCTCACAAAACCCCGAAATCGACTCAGATGGGTTCATGGAAGTCAGAACAAGAAGGAAAAGAAGTCCTAGGGTCACCTCTAAGAGGAATCAAATTCTAGATACCCCCTAAACAACTTGTATTGCAATCAGCAAAAGGAGATTAGTGAGCTTGATTACAAAGGTAGGAACAAGTCTGAGGTGGACATCAACAAAAAAGCCCTAGAGATCCCTGACAACAAAGAAACTAATTAGGAGGGCTACACTACAAGCAGAGAAGATAGATTTACCACTAATAACAAAGACAATATGGATAGTGAAAGTCCCATCATTCGATCAACTATTCTGGAAACGTCTTCCTACCCATTCCAAGAGGAGGCCTCTCACAAGGGTAAAAGACTATTGACTTACCCTGGAAAAGCCCCCTTAAGAACAAATTAATAAGTCGGGACCCCATCCCAACAAAAAAGAAAGATGAATCCAAGAGGAGAAAGGATAAGCCCCCCTCTTGCAAAGAGGGTAACCTATGGTAATGATCATCATCTCGTTAAATGCTAGGGGGCAAATTGACCCCACAAGAGTGACCATCATCGATCAATGGCTTCGTGACATTTGTTTAAACCTTGAATTTATCTGTATTCAAGAAACCAAAAATTATGGAGCAGGCCTCCAAAAACGCCTTAGATATGTCTCCTCGTCCCATGTCTTGATTTTCGACATCGCATCCCCAGGGTTTGGTGTGACATTAATTGGCATAAATCATTTCTGGTTTCAAAAGCTTAAGAACTTTATTAAAGATCAGAACCATCATTGGATTGTTGTTTCCTTTGGTACCCCCTTCCGATTCACGTTAGTTTCTTTGTACGTCCCAAATGGGGAGTTGGAGAGACTGGACACTTGGGCCTCCTTGGTGTGGCTCCTCCACAATGTGCTTATTTGTGGTGACCTCAACATGGTGCTAGAGGAACCTCCGGATAGATGGAACAACAAAGGCCAGACCATCGACAACCGTGAGAAAGATACTTGGGACAAAACCAAGCTGCACTTGGATCTGATCGAATTCAAAGATTCAAATGGCTTTTTGTGGTCAAATCTCCAAGCTGGTGAGGACTTGAGGAAAGCTAGACTTGATAGAAGCTACATTGCTCAAAGCATTATACATTAGTGGGGTCATCCTTCCATCTTGCAACACATTGACCTCGCCATCTTTGATGACTATCCGATCATTATCTCATTTCATCTGCCCCCAAAAACCCATAAGGCTCCTTGGTTTCATGCCTGCTTGACTTTGTTCTCTCTCCCCTCCATCCATCAAGAAATTACCCAAGTGTGCAAGGAGGCTTTTGCCACTGGTTCGCCCCTAGCCAAGTGCTAGATATGTGCAATCATGAAATCGCAACCAATCATGATAAGAACCAAGAAAATGCTCGAGACTATTTGGCGAGCACGCATAGAAGCCCTATATCATAGACTCTTGAAAATGCTCAAGACTATTTGGCGTGCACGTATAGAAGCCCTATATCATAGACTTTGGAAACTTGAGGAGGAAGTGAACAAAGGAAAAGCTCAATCCCAGAAGGGTCTTTGTAGAATCAGAGCACTGCTGAGATACGAGAAAGAAATTCAAAGAAAAAATTTGCAACTATTCTTTAAAGTGGTGGGCTGGAAAAGTCGACAAGCCCACCAAAGGGATGTATAGCATTCTTAAAAGAAAGCAAAACAGAGAATCGATCCCCCTTATGATTGACTCAAATGGCGATGTTTGCAATACAAAAGAAGAAAATATCGGAGTCATTGAAGATCATTTTACGAGACTCCTGGGGATCTTGACTCCTCTCTCGCCTCATAGATGGGACTGCATGGCGACCATCTCTAGGGTTTCCTCCAACAGGATCCCACACAACCTTCACTCCTTACTTGGTGCCCCTGTCTTGGAGGAAGAAATCATTTAAGTCATTGATGCCCCTCCTAGAGGGAAAAGCTTGGGACCAGACAGGCTCACTAATGATTTATTTAAGTCCTTCAATGTGGTGATTGCTACCCTTCTTCATTTCGTCTGGCAAGAGGCGCTCAAGTTTGGCATGCTTCTATCCTATCTCAACAATGGCATCATCAAGTTAATCCACAAAAAAGGGGAAAAGAACAGAATTGAGAACTGGCACCTGATTAGGATGCTTCAAATGGGATAGACATCTGAGCGCTTGGTTCAGCAAGCACCAAAAAGGTTTCATCAATGGCAAGTCGATTTTGGAAGCCATTATTGATATTTGGGAAGGTCTCGACTTCACAGATGAGTCCAAACAAGATGTGGTTTTCCTCAAGATCAACTTCGACAAAGCTTATGATAGGTTGGAATGGGACTATATCACTTAAAGATCTTGGTTGCGGCCAGAAATTCACCAAGATGATCTGGACCCTTTTGGGAAACGCCTTGAACCAAATTAATATTAATAACATTTAGTCACAACAAAGGAGAACAAAGACATGTTCTCCATTCTTTTTTACCGAACGACCATGATATCAAGCAATAAAGTGTTCATTTCACAATATCTAGTAAGAATCACTTGTTCTTGCTTGTAAATATTGAGTAGAAGCTTGATCCTATAACCCAAGTAGTCGGAGATAGATATGATAAAATGCTTGCTGCCATGAAAACTTACTGTTAAGCATGATCAAGAACCCCACATCATGACCTTCGACATAATAGATCAGAGTTAAAGGTACAAGTAATAATTGGTGAAAGTCCTTCATTATATCTAGAATCTCAACAAGCACAGATTATAGGTGATTATAAGCTACTCAAATTTGGTAGTACATGTGTTGCAAAAGTCCAACCTTTTAACAAAGCAATTAAGATCATCCCTTTGTACAGTTAAGATCCTCATTGAATGTTGGGCCATATTCATAGCATATCAAATTAAGATCACAAAAGTATTCCCAAGAGAAGATCATAATGAAAAAAAATTATATTAAGAAACATCCACACATTCATCAGAGAAATGCTCAAGACAAGTATAGCTTTGCACAAAATAGAAGCACAACTTGGCATTATATTTCTCTTAAAATGATGTTTACATTTCATGTATGTTTTACAAGAATAATAAGACTCTACAATATAAGTTGATCATAGGTTTCCTCAGACTCATGCATAATGGGATCCTCTGGAACCCTAGAACACATCTCCTGCTTATCTTGCTCCAAGACTGGCTCTTCAAGGTCAGCCATGTCTCCCGGTTCATCTGCACGTGGGGGAACAGGCTCCCTTGAAGTTGGTCGGAATCTCTCCGTGTCTGCAATGTGCTTCCTTCCAACCTCTTGGTCTTCATCTAGGCATTCATTCAACCCATTGATTCTCATTCTAATGAAGCTCAACTTGACCATCATCCTTCTCCACAGCTATGTAGTGTCTGAACATCTTTAAGGAGCAAGCAAGAGTCGTTCCTGAAACAGAAAACCACTTAGAAGCCGATCAATATCATGGCTAATGAGAAATGTTACAATTGAAATTACATGTGCCCAAAAAAAGTTCTAGGACCCAGTCATCATCATTGGAGAATAGTTGAATCAATCTCATTATAATCTTTTGTGGCTTCTGATAGGGGTTAACCAATGTCATATCCCCAGCTACATGACGAAGTTTCTTGGTAACTACTGGGAACATGAGAACATTGGAGATCCCATTCTCATTGCAATGCTCCCTGACTCTTCTTTTGCTTACTTCATCATAATAGCCAACTGTAATGCATTCGGTGGAGCTCACAAATCTATGCAAAGGAGTATGATTCATGTTTGTATTCACCCTACCAACGAGAACCATAAGTGAGAGAGAGCATCATTTAAGCCAGGGAGAAAGAAAGAAGATCACTTACCATGTGAGGCACTCCACAGCATGACATCTTGACTTCAAAGCAGTTGAAATAGAGAAAGATTGGTCTCTGCTATGGAAAATTACTATCCTCCGAAGAGGAGACATAGTCAAATCCTCAAAATTAGTGACCATCTTCCAAATCTGAGAGTGCTTGAAAGGCTTGTCGGCATTCAATGATCCCAATGTTCTAAATCCATAGGTTATCTCTGCTATAAGAAGGGAGAAATGCTTTCTAGACACAATAGTACAAATATTTTTTACATCACTACAGAATACATTGTAATATATAGGCCTACGTGGGTCTAGGGGATTGGAGAAACACTTTAGATCAGGTTCATCATCAAAATCTATCTCCTTGGCTTTCCGTCTAGATTTCTCATGCCTTGCTCTTTGAATGTGATCCAAGAATGCAGGGGGACAATCATCTAATACATCTGCTAACTTACTTCTCTTTGGTTTCTGTAGAAACAAGTGGAAAGCCAATAAAATGAGTTTTTTGATAAACAAGTGGAAACATGAGGAATCGATGCCTAGCATCGATTTCTTGTTTGAGTCGATGCTAGGCATCGACCTTCTGCTGAAAGTCCATGCCTAGCATCGATCTCACTTTCCTTCCTTTTCCCTTCATATCAACCTGAGGGTCTGTCCTCGACTTCTGTTGCTTTTGGCCCTTGACCTCCTTGTTCTCCCACATTGTAAAAATCCTATCCTGCAGATCCTAGATCTCACGTGTTCTGAATGCAAGCTCTAACCATGGATCATATCTTCTCAAAGCATCAGATTTTTTATTTTCATCCAGTGCAATGCCAACCTCAATAAGGCATTGCTTTCGTAGATTGGGATGTATTCTGCCAGCCTCCTTTATGAGGCAATCCTCGTATTCATGGTGGAAGAACCAAATTCTCTCTATGGAAGACATCTTCTGCCTATAGTCATTATCATCGTTGTGATCCCAAGCAAGAAGCTTGGCTTCCTCAGTTGTAAGCCCAGCATAGATTTTGCACTCTGCATACCTAAAGAAGAATGTGGTGGGGTTCTCCTTCACTAGCTGTCCGCATGCCTCTGCAAAGTGTGAACCACCAATAACATAGTATGTGTAATCTTCAAACAGGCCCTCATTGAAATCCTCCATAGAGTTGCACTCATTCAGATCCACCATGACGAGGAATTGCACAATAGTAGCATGAGGATTTATCTTCATTTTCTTCTTAAGATTCTACACGTACAAATTATGTGGCTCCCTTATCTTAAGGGGCCTCCTCCCTGTGGCTAGATCGATGGGTGGCCTATGGATGATATTGATTGGTAGGTGGAACAACTGCACCTTCTTCACAAGCTTTCTACGAGCTATATCCTCCCTCATCTTGTTCTACTCAGTACTAAGAATTCCCAAAGCAAGCTCACCACTAGGTGCAACAATAATACCCTCAGAGCTAGAGCTTGACTCAGAAGACTCCTCATCAGCCACTCTCTTCTTTTTCTTCAATAGCTTCCTCTGCACACACTGCTTACCCTTTGCCTTTACAAGGGTTGTCATCTTTTGTTGCGTTGGCATAATGTTGCCCTGGATCCATGGCATCAAGTCCCTAATCACGCTCATTGAGTCCCTGCAGATCTATACAAGCCTCCGTGGAACACAGCACTCCGGGCACAGAAATCCATCTTGCATATTACATTTCGTAGCCCCTTCGATGTCTCTACTAGGAAAAGGAGGTTGTCAAAATCCTCATCTTCATAGTCTAGTTTGAACACAAGGCCATATTGAAAGGCCTATGTTGTCATGATCTTGCCTCTCCCATAGGCACCTGCAAACACAAGAAGGACTGCATTCTTCTCTTCAACATATTGAAGGCACCACTTCAGGTTTTTCATGTCCCAGAGTGGACGATCGTTCCTTAAGACCTCTATCTTCTTCGAACTCTCCTTCCTATTTGCATCATCCTCAGCTATTTCGATGCTACTCTATCCACTAGATGACATCCCAACTGGGTTGCTGGCCCTCTAAGAGGATAAAGATGCAAGGATTTTCTTGGCTTCTGTTTGGTGACCAATGCCTCTGTGACGATGGGGATCCACAGAGCTCACTGTGACTCTGAGCTTCTTGACAGGCCTCTCACCTTTTAACTCAGCATCCCTGAAATGGCCTCAAAAGCATTAGCTTTTACATTGATGTGTTATTCAAGCTCAAGGGTCGATGCCAAGCATCAACTTTAGGGTGCAAAGTTGATGTCACGCATAGAATTGCACCCTACAGCCGATGCCTCGCATTGACTTTAAGGTGCAAGTCCATGCCAGGCATCGACTTAAGCCTTCAAGTTGATGACATGCATCGATTTAAGCCTGCAAGTCGATGCCAGGCATCAACTTAAGCCTTCAAGTTGATTCCAGGCATTGATTTAAGCCTGCAAGTCGATGCCAGGCATCGACTTAAGCCTTCAAGTCAACGTCAGGCATCTATTTAAGCCTGCAAGGCGATGCCAGGCATTGACTTAAGCCTTCAAGTCGATGTCAGGCATCGATTTAAGCCTGCAAGTCGATGTCAGGCATCAACTTAACCCTTCAAGTGGATGTTAGGCATCGAATTGCACACAAAGTGGATGCCAGGCATTGACTTGCAAGCTTAAGTCGATGTTAGGCATCGACTTTAGGATGTAAGTCGATGCCAGGCATTGACTTTTAGGTGCAAGTTGATGCCAGTCATCAACTTTAGGGGTGCAAGTCGATGTCTGGCATCGACTTTAAGGCATGTCGATGCCAGACAATGACTTGCATCCCTAAAGTCGATGCCTAGCATCGACTTGCACCTAATAGTCGATGTCTGACATCAACTTACACCCTAATCTACTATTTATAGACACTTGGGTCACTTGAACTAGAGACTAACTAGATCTAACTGAATGTATCTAGTTTCTAACTAGATCAGTCAACTTGAACTAGAGACTAACTAGATCCAACTTAGCCCTGAACGTAGTCTTGGAATGGCTAATTCTAGACCTAGAGGCCTCACAAAAAGTGTGGAGGCACCACCAAAAGGTTTCTAGGCTTGTATCATCATTGTGAACAAAGGCATTTGTATCGTCCGCAAATACCTTCATGTTCATTTTCCCAGAGTTATGTGGCAAAGTGATGCCTCTTATGCAACCCAGCTCCATCTCTCGCTCCACAAGTTGGTTAAGTCCTTCTATGGCGATGACGAAGAGCAGCGGGACCAACGGGAAACCTTGCGTGATGGATCGTTTCAGTTTGATTGCCTTTGAAAGTTTCCCGTTGACATTGACTTTGGTCGAAGCATTACCAAGGAGAGTGGAGATCATCGGGAGGAATTTCTGACTACACCCGAGTTCTTTCAGCGATTGTAAAATATAGTCCCATTCCAATCTGTCGTAGGCTTTGTCAAAGTCAATATTGAGGAAGACAATGTCTTGATTAGATTCTTCAGCAAAGTCCAAACCTTCCTAGATATCAATGATGGCTTCCAATATTGACCTTCCCTTAATGAAGCCTTTTTGGTCTTTGTTAAGCCATTATTCTAAATGGTAGGATAACCTATTGGCAATGACTTTAGCAAGAATCTTATATCCGATTTCAAGCATTGTGATAAGTCTCTAGTTCTCAATTCTGTTCCGCTCCCCTTTTTTATGAATAAGTTTGATGATGCTATTGTTGAGACAAGCGGAACGGGCACCAAACTCGAGTGCCTCACACCAAACAAGACGCAAGGGGGTGGCCACCACATATTTGAATGATTTAAAGAACTCATTAGTGAGCCCATCAGGCCCCGGGCTCTTGCCATTCGGAAGCGAATCAATGACTTCAAGGATCTCTTGTTAAGAAATGGTGGCATCAAGCAAAGCACTCAAGTTGCATGGGATTCTATGCAAGGAAGTCCGAGAAATGGTGGGCATGCAATCCCGCCTATGGGGGGAGAGGGTACAAGCACGAGCCAGGAGACTTGTGAAGTGTGCTTCTATAATGCCAATGTTCTCTTGGTCTGTCTTACATTCCACCCCATTCTTGTCAAGCAATAGCAGGATCTCATCTCTAATTTGTTTTCTTCTCAGAATATTGCACATCTCTCTAGAAGGTCTATCTTCCTTACTAAACCACCATTCCTCAAAATAAATTTGAAGATTTTTCCTGTTGATCTCCTCCTCGTATCTTAATTTTCCTCTACTGTTTTGGATTCCCTTCTCAGATGAATCTTCCCTTTATTAACTTCTTCTTTGAGTCTCCGAAGCCGGCGGTATAGGTTTTCTCTACGTCTTTGGTGGATGGTTTTGAGAGCCTTTGTGGTCCTAATCAAGATCTGATAAGACTTTTCCACCGCATTTCTCCAACACTTGGCTGCAGAGGTGCAGACGATGAAGGCCTCAAGCCAAGCGTTAGTGATTTCTTGCTGGATAGAGGGGAGTGAGAAGACAAATGGAATGGTGTGAAACCAAAGTGCCTTGCAACTTTTAGATACAGGTGGGGAGGTGATCACCATTAGGTAATGGTCTAAGACGGTGAGGTCGATTCATTGCGTTTGGGTGGGAGGGCCCCATTGATGGATGAGATTCTGCAAAATGTAGCATCTATCGAGTCTCGCTTTCCTCAAGTCCTCACCCAATTGAAGATTGGACCAAGAAAAACCATTCAAGTCCTTGACTTGGACCAGACCCAAAAACAGTTTGGTCTGGTCCCATGTGTCTTTCTGTTGGCCATCAATGATGCATCCCTCGTTGTTCCACCTATCAGAGGGGTCTTCCACCATATTGAAGTCACCACAAATCATGACATTATGAGAAAACAAGTCCAAGGAGGACCAAGTATTGATCCTCGTAGCATCCTCATTTGGAGCATACATAGAGATCACGGAGAATTGAAAGGGGTTGTTGAATGTAACAGCCATCCACCTATGATTTCTATCTTCGCTGGTGTACTCAAGCTTATTAGCCCAGAAGTGATTGATACCAATGGCAGTTCCACCAGAACCATGCTGATGGATTGTGGAAAACCACACATGGGACTGAGAGACGTCCTTGAGTCTTTTCTAAAGGTCTTCTCCCTCAATTTTAATATCCTAAAGACAAATGAAATCTGGGTTTAAGCTTATGTCATGGAGCCATTGACCAATAATGGTGGCTCTTGTGGGGTCAGTTAGGCCCCTAGTGTTTAGTGAAGCGATGATCATTTTCTTCCACTTCCCTCATTCCGAGGGTGGGACTTCTCTTTTTTTCTCTTGGAGTCTTCTTTCTTTCTTGAAGGGGGGTGGTCCCGACCATGCACCTTCGGCTTAAGGGGGCTTTTCCAGGGCATACCTACCAACTATTTCCCCTTGCAGGAGGCCTCCTATGGGGAGATGGAGAGGCCATTTCTGGTATTGTTGTTCCAATGATGGAACTTTCATTATCCATATTGTCCTCATTACTTGTGGTGAATCCCTCTTCTTTGCTAGCTATGTAGTCCTCTTGATTAACCTCATTAGAGGGGGGGCCACTCCAAGGGTAAGTTACTTGTGCCCACAAAGTCCTGAATCCCACTCGGATAATCCACCTTGTTAACCTCCTTCTGGAGGTTGCAGTATAAGTTATTGAGTGGCTTTTCTGGTGTGCGGGTCTTCTATGAAAGTCTCCTTGGGCTTGAGCTTCTCCTAGGGCTAGCTTTTCTTCTTCTTCTAACCTCTGTAAACCCTTCTGAGTCGATTTCTGGGATTTGGTCATCCTTGTCTTTCTCTTCCAAGGTTGGGCCGATCTTACTAGGATCCTTGTAACTGAGAGTATTCTGGGTCATTATTGTCTCAGACTCGGTGGAGTATTACAAATATGTAACAAATAGGAGTGACATATTCTACATTTATCCTAACACGAATATTAGGTCGACCATGAGGAGTTAGCCCTGTAGACTAGTTTTTGAAAGAAGAGAGGATAATGACGTTTGAAGTAAAATGCATATAAAATGGATAATGTGGCAGGTGATCGTAGAAATTGAGTTTAGAGTATGAAAATTCGATACTAGGAATTCTTTTTGGGAAGATAAATAGCATTCTTACCTACAAACACATATATTAATACCGAAGGTATGTTGTACATCCAACGGTTGTTTTCTCCTTTTTTTTGTGTGTTGTGGGGGGGGGGGGGGGGGGGGGGGGGGGTTGGGAGGTTGGGGGGGGTTAGAAATGCTTCATAGTTCAGATATTCCAAATCTGCACAGAAATCTAACGCATATGTTTCAATCAATAAAGATGCGAACTATGGTCAAACATTCATGGAGGCTAAATTTATAACAAGTACACCACCACTTTTAGAAAAATGAGAATATATTGCTCATGTATCCTAGTTTGTATTGAAGGATTTGGAACGATATTAGGGTACAAATATCTATGATGGGAGTCCACATAATGATTTAGAAGTAATGAGGGATAATAAGATATACTTCTTTTTATTTTGTGTGAATGAATTGTGAGAGATTGTAGATGATTGGGATGTGCAGTCTTAGACGAGAAAAGCCATGTCCCTTGGAAGAAAGCGAGGTTGATAGAATTGATGGTATGTTTGATGAAGCTCTCCAACACAACAATGATTGAGGTGCTAAAAAACAATAATATCATTGCATTGGTTGGAAGTTAGCATAGCACATTATTGCTCTTGTCCAACCAAGAGACTCAACAAACACAAAAGTAACTTTGCTTTTTAGGAATACAAAAATATTTGTCTCCATTCATGGTAGGAAAGAAGTTGTTTGGTAACCATTAATTCAGAAGAGGGTCCATAAAGAGATTGTTTAACCTTGTCCTCTCTTGAAATCTCTACTCCTATAACATAGTTCCATAATATAATATGAATTTGTGAGCTCTTGAAACATACTTTCACAATATAATATGAAGTTTTGGAGAAAGAAATGCAGCTTATATTGTGATATCTTCGACGTAGAAGATGTTAACTTCGTTTTCTTGTCTGTGAAACTCTCTCTTAGAATAAAAATCGGTTATAAAGATTTGTATACATCGTGTTATAATGCTACAGTTTTCGTGCCCACTTATTCGATTTTAGTAGTAGTAGTAGTAATAATAATAATAATAATAATAATAATAATAATAATAATAATAATTTGTAGTATTTAGGTTTATGATGCGCCGAGAAAAAGCTATAGTAGCTCCTTCTTGAGCTCGTTTTGGATGCATTGATGTTGGTAATTGTTTTCCCGGGCAGCCTTTTGATGTTTGGTCTGAAGAAGTTGTAATGTAATATGTTAAAGTAACTTGATCCCAAGTATGGACTCGTGAGTACCATCTTGTCGTTGCCCAAGTTTAGAAAAGATGAAGGGCTCAAACGATTCTCCTCTGTCAATGGGAGAACGAAGGCAGCTGTCACTTGGGTGTCCTCATGTTTCACCGGAGAGAGAGACAGAAGATGTATTAACGTGTAGTAGGAGACAAACCGTACACACATAAGGCATGTGAAGCGTTGTTCTTATCAATATAAAAAACAAAAAAAAACACAAACAACAGCATACTGAATAGCAGCATGTGCATGATACAATATAGGCTCTACAGGAATGTGAAGAATAAAAGTAGATGCTATGCGAGTACAACTATGTAAATGTATAAGAAATCCTACCTTTATCCTCGGCATCGGGTGATATCCATGAGAAGAAGTATGCGGAGCAGCTATGTGAAGTCTCTATGTATCTCTAGGAGATCTCTACGTAGGCTCCTAAACTCAGAATGTTAAGTGAATGTGAAAATGAGGTGATATATAAACATTTGTAAGGCATTTGTGAGTGAAATGCTCCTCACGCCTACTGTGAATCTTGCACAATCTACATGTCCTCTTGTCTTTGAGTCCCCTCATGTCTCTCTTGAACTGAAGCTCGTGAAAAGACAATCTGAGGTTAAGCAATAGCTCTCGCCTGATTGCCATCTCCACCATAGCATCTTCGTGACACATCAAGTACTTTCTTGATATACATCCAATTGACAGAAAGCTTGTTTCTTTTATCACAATCAAAGTTATTCAAGACTAGGCCATATCCAAAACAACAAAACGAATCCTGTATCTTTAGAAGGAAAAAATGCGTTTCCAAGTGTAAAACCACCATAACTAATTTATAATGGAGTGATCTAGTAATGTACGCCTCACTGTGTTTCACAAGCTTATAATCCTTGGCTTGTCCAGGCACAAAAACTGTTTAGAAGGCGAATCTAATGTGATATGCTTGTAATGAGTGGATGTGCCTTGTACTCTTAGGTAGATGGCAAGGGTTCAAGTCCCGCCCGGGGCTGGATGCTTCAAAGTTCCCCAAATGGGTGCGTCTACCTTACGAGGTTGGGTGTGTGTGTCTTTCCAATTCATTGTACTCTAAAAAAAAAGAATCTCAGAGAATTTTAGAAGGACGGAGAATATTTGATAACAAATTTCGAATCAACACTTGAGATTTCGAATGTAGAGTACAAATTATGGGCGCTTGATTGTCGAACATATGACAGTAGAAAGTGGGATCATCTTTGGATGAAATATAATATGTGCTGAATTGACAAGAAAGTCCTAGTCCACCACAGTTCAAATAAACAATCAATGCAGTGTTCTGAAATTAATGACGTAGTCTTTATACATGTACAAATAAAAGATTCGAATGAAAAAACGTGTATAGTTTGCACGACGTGTCTATTGCACTCCATGGATGAACACTTTGGGGTTGACAACAAAATGGAGGATTGAGTTTTCAAGTTCGATCTTGAGCTTTCTTCATGTCCCAGTTGTGCCACTAAGTCTTCATGACTTTGAGAGTGATGGACTATGAAGTATGTGGTGAGCTTATTTCCTTCATTTCGATGATGACCATGGTTCAGCTCTCAAGCTAAGTAGATGCGTAGTAACAAGAATGCTTTCTCAACCACTTCGTAAGTGCTTGAGTATTGGATATGGCCTCATCTCCATGAGGATGGATGGGAACTATGACTCAAAAAAGGGACAAACATTGATCTAGTTGCTCATTGCAGGGGAAATGTTTTGGCAAGTAGACATGATGGTTTACCATGGAATGACCCTTTGAGTGGGCCATGAACCAGCCATCAACACCTTTTCTTCTTCTTAAAAAATTCTTCTCGAGGCATGGTCCAAAACATATGCACAATACTTGGTATTAGAGCCTTTCTTGAGGGGACATCTCAAAATGCATAGATGACATCGAAATATTGAGAGGACAAAAGAAGATGGTGGACCATGAGATGGCAAGCATGGGTCATGTGAGTGAGCAACCCATGCTTGGTGGACACGAAGGTCTTCAGATTATCTTCTGCAATGTGTTTGGCATGGCTAATTAGAGTTGGACGTCGAAAATCCTTCTCTCTTTTTCACCAAACTGTGTGCGAGGAGATGGTCGTGGAACTCCCTTAGCCACTTTTTCATGTGAAGCAAAGTGAGGCACATTGTACTTGACTCGCTTTTTCCTTTCATGGTAACTTTGGAACTCAAAAACTCGGTTACAGAAATTTGTTTTTAGGGCAATACCCTCCCACCTTCCATTTTACACATATATAAGAATGTCTCCCTTGGGTGATTGGATCCAAGGTGCAAGCTACAGCCGTGAAAACATTTCTTTGAGATCTTGGCATACCTCCACAAAGCATAATGTCAAGTGTGATTGGACGAATCCCCCTTGGGGAATGGGAACCCAAGGTGTGCAAACCCTTGCCCCTCCCTTATGGGTGCGAGTTAACGGGATGGCTCCCCTCAACTTATCTCCATGGAACCAGCTTTTAATGAGATCTTCATTATCTACCAATAGCAGGTGCACATGCCTACCAAGAGGTATAGGCCTTCGGCTTCGGCCCCATTTCTTCTTTAGCAAAGCTCAGGTGTTAACCCTCCACATTGCACGGCCTCTATACAGGTGCGAACCCTTGATATAAGACCCTCAACACATCTTTGGGACTCTCTCTCTCTCTCTCTTTGACTCATAAAGGGTAATTGGGCCTTGGGCTATCAGGTCACCTTGGGCCTCTCAAGCCTCCATTGAGGCACATGTGCCTCTTGGGCCTCATAGGCCTCCGTGGGCCTTGTAGGCCTCCTTGGGCCTCTCAAGACTCCATCACGCCTCCTCGAGCCTTCTTGGGCCATCAAGCCCTTGCGCCTCCATTCTGGCCCTTTTTTTGTCTGCACATCTTTGGGCATGGCCCCCATGATAAAGGGGATCGGGTTCTCCATGAGGCCACCCGCCTCTTTTTTTCCTTCAAACGGTGAAGGGCTTTAACACTAATGTTGTACCGAAAAAGGACACTATAGTGTCCTTTTTTGTAGCAAATAAAAAAATCACACATACTAATCAAATAAAATTTTTAAAAAACTTTAAAGCCCCATAATGACCTACACCTAGATTTTCTATAAAAAATATATACTTTTAAAAATAGCTTTTTTTGAGAGGTCAAAATATAGAAATGATTGAATATGGTTCAGGAAAATAGTTTTTCTATAGACTTATATTTGAGAAGAAAGAAATATATCCATAAAAAGAGTTTTTCTCCTATCGGAATTATTTTTATAATGTTAATTTATTGTCATATAATCATTTAAGACAAGTCTTGGGAGCTAGAAAAATCATTTTTATAATAAAAAAATTACTATAATATAGGGTGCTCATTATATAGTTATACACTTTGGTAGCCTTCTATATGATATTGATGCATAAAAACACTAAAATGGTTGGCTTTCTATTTAAAAAACCATCATATAGTATCATAAAGATATTCTACATGTCTTTGAACCAATAATTTTTGTATGTATTTCACATACCACTAAAAATCTCAATGCTTCATTGAATATCCATATTCTGCTTTGTCGAGAAAAAAATTCATCCTAAACAATTATGATTCCTCAATGATATAAGGTATATATTATCAATAAAATTAATTCTAAAAACATTATATACTACTTTATATAGAAAAAACTAGCATATTAACTTTAATCATGTAGCATATGAAATATTTCCTCATAAAATGACCTTTTCTTAGCATAGAAAAACAATTGTATTGTTTAACATGAAGAAACAACATACAAATTTGGCTCTTAAGGTTGTTAAAAAACTATTTCTAGCTACAATAGTATCAAATGGAATTTTGATAATAAAAATGATGCATATTCATACCAACTTTGCAAAATAATTCATAGATGATAACACTATCATATCACATATGAGATTAATTTTTTGCCATAAACCTAGCAAAAATTCTTACAAATCTTTAATTATGGATAGAAACATGTTGACATATATAGGCTAAGAGATTTTATTGCATTTACACCCATGAAAATTACGAGATCTTGATTTTAATAGAAAATAACCACTAACTTACATCACTGTAATTTGTACGTCAATACTAGAATTAGCATAATAAAATCAGTGAATAAATATTAATTTTTATACCATTTAATTAAAATTATATTTTTCTAAAAATATTCAACCCTTATGCTAACACGTTGCATAATTACATTTATAAATGGTTTCTTATAGTAATCTAAAAAATTCATTAAATAAGGCCTCTTTTTCAAGACACTAACGTGTCCAAGTACAACTTTAGTGTTAAGCATCACTTGATGCTCTTATACTAGTTGTAAAGTGCCGAGATCCATCTCAATGAGGAGACAATTTTTGCAACAAAGTGTTTCAATTTAGTTCCGCTCCATGCAAGGGAGCGACCTTCTCTTATTGGCAAAGTACACTATGGTGAGTCAATCTTGATGGGTAAAAAACTCAATTCTAGGCAACCAAGGCCAACTTTGAGACCATGTGAAATTTTAAAGATCCACTCTAGGAAGGGGGTGCATTATGCGCTTCAACAAAAGATCAGGTGGGAAGAGCACTCCTCGTACACTAGAGGCAACCTAGATCTGCACATTTATGTACATTTCATGTAAGTCCATTCCTTTTTCTTCGAGCCTTACTCCAAGACCTAGTGCTCCCACTCTTCTACATATGTAGCTTCGGTAGTATCTCTCATATTGTTTGCTAGAAAATAGCGTGATTCTTGTAAGTATTAAGGACATTGCTGAATCATAGGCATAAACACCTTTGAAGCGTCACTCTCTTGCCCTTTTGTTCACTTTCCATATAGTTTTTTTCTCTTAACATGGCACTTAATACTAAAGCCTAAGTTTGCACTGACAGTTTAATTTGCAAGGATGCAAATTCTTTGCGACAAGGGTGAATGTCACAAATTCTTTGCGACAAGCATAGTTCCTTGAATTCGGCATCCATTATGATTCAACTCTCAATTCAAGTAGATGCTCGCTAACGGGAATGCTTCCCCAACCTCTATGCAAGTGTTTGGATATTAGATATGATCTCAGCTCCAAGAGAATGAGACCTATGACCCAAACAAATGTTGATCTAACTGCTCTTCACAAAGATTGTCGTTTGACAAGTCGACATGATCCTACTATGGAATAACCCTCTTAATGTGCCATGAATCGATCCCTAATTTAAAATGCTTCCGGTCCTTCAAAATACTTCTGCTTAAGGTCAAATCCAAAAGCCATGTATAAGAGTGTCTTTTCATCTTTTTGTGTGTGTGTATTTTAATTTTCCAAGCAGATTGAAGCACCATCACTGCTCAAGGTTAAACGAGTTGTATTTGGGCATTTCCAATTCACATGCTTTTTGTGTGTGTGTATTTTAATTTTCCAAGCAGATTGAAGCACCATCACTGCTCAAGGTTAAACGAGTTGTATTTGGGCATTTCCAATCCCCCATGTGAATGATGTCAAAGTTCTTGTGAAATGCCTTAGCTAAGATTAACATCAATGGCGATCTTTCTCAAGCTATTCGTTTAAAACATTCTATTAAAAAGGATGCCTCTTTGCTCTGTTGCTCTTTGTAATTTTCGCCAATGATCTTAGCTACCTAGTTAAATATCATGCATGCTTAGGTCTTATTCAAGGCCTTTTTTTTCCCTTCAACAAGGACCAGATGATCATGAAATTCTTTGTCGATGACACAAGTGCTTTTGTGTATAATGATCCGACTAGCATTGATACCTTTTCATGTTGTTGAAATTTATTCTGTGAGACATTTAGTTCCAAAATAAAATTCTATGAAACCACTTTCAAGGCTATTATTGGGCATCCACCTCAATTTTTGATTGACTGTCGCTATCAATTAATCCCCAAGGGAAAAATTTTTTGCCTGTTAGGTATTCTGATGGGATTTGACATTTTGATGGGTCATTGGCTCTTTCCAAGCTTGACAACAAGTTGGCATATTGGAAAGGTATGAAGATCAACTTGGGAGGGAAGGCTATAGTGGTTAAAATGTTCTTTCTTTCTTCGATTATTTACGTTCTCTCTTGCTAGAAATCAAAGGACCAAGAGATTCTCAAATTTGAAAGAATTGGCATAAACTTTCTTTGTACGAGAGAGCTAACAAAAGGGGTGTCCCCAAAATTAAATGGGCTACATGCATAAGGCAAAAAGACCAAGGTGGTTTGGGCATTCTAGATATTGAAGGAATGGCCAATAAGTTGGTAGCCAAATGGTTAATTAAAGCATGCATCAATAGGGAAAGCTCTTGTGGAAAACTGATCTTAAAAAACAAGAGCACTCTTAGGCTTGTGGGCCCTCCAAGTGGAAGGTATTTGATCTTATCACTCTTATGTTCCCCACCTATCCAATGACTCTTAGAGGCTTGAGCTTAGTTTGTTTTCTAGGGAAGAGTAGGAACAAGGTAAAACAGTATGTGAAGATCAATGAAGATCGGAAATGGGGAGCTGGAATTACACGAAATGATACGATTTGGCTCCCTATTGAGGGCACCAGAAGTGGTGAGTCTTGGAACTTTCAAAAAGCTAGGAAGCCTTTGAACAAAGGGTTTCATTTGTGGATGCATGTCTGCAATCAAGACAATGCCAATGGATTAGATTTGAGGACATTGACTCATCTAGGAGAGTGGACTATGAAGAATGGTGCCTATTGCGAAGTAGATTTAATGCTTTGGAGTGCTTGAAGAATTGCCCCCTTATTGAGCATGACTCCCTATATCTTGAGGGTCTAAGCTGGCACAACAGCAACAATCTTTATAAAATTTCAAGATTCAAGAAGAATGTGGACTTTCACGTCACACTTAATGGGAGGTGGCATTTGAGTTGATCAAGTTTAAGGTGGGATTTTAAGTTCCAATCCCTTTTGCATATGCTCATCGAGATTAAAAGAGCAATTCTTATGTGATACACTCTTCACTAGGGAATACAACGAATGTTAAAGATAAAAAATATTGTGGAGCCTCTCCTTGGTGTAAATGTTGCCTCAATGGCAATGAAGACTTGGGACACCTCTTGTTTTCCTTCCCCAAGTCCATACCAGTTTGGTAGGCTCTTGGGAGAATCTTGTTTTTGTAGGGACAAATCAATTAGAAGCAAGCATTATTGGGTGAAGGATCCATTGTTTTTCAGCATTGTGGAATGTTATAAGAGGTTAGGCCCTCCAAAAGATTTCGAAAGAGAGGTGTGCTCCCAATTTTGGCAGCCCTCCTAAAGAATGGTTGATCAAAAAATCTATTTTCCTTTTAGGCAAAAGAATTTCCAATTGTAAGAAACCTCCGCCATTTAGACATCATAAAGTGTTTTTCCTCGACAACAACAAGATTAAAATCAAGTGGGCCTCCCATGGTGGATGAAAGGGTTAGTTATGTCCTTTGTAATGTGTTCTAATTCTAGTAAGTTTTTATGCAACCATTGCTTTGTGGGATAAGGAGGTCCATTGCATTGTGGGATTAGGGGGGTCCATGGGTGCTAGGCCCGTTGTTCACATGTATAATTGTTCTTTCCATTAATTAAACCTCGGGAGAGTAGGCTGTTTTCCAACATCTTTTTGAAAAAAAGTCTCCCGATATGAAGTAATGAATAATGATAACGGCAGCATGGCGTCTTTGTCTCACTGACATTTCTGAAAGGAGAATCACAAAGCAATCGCATAGCAGTGAGGTAAAAGACCCCCGTTTCGGCAATTAAATCCCAGAAAAGTGCAGATAAATTTCACACATCTACTAATGTTTTCTTATTCACATTTAAATACCAGAAAAGCCCACATAAATTTCACACATCTTCTAATGGTTTCTTATTGAGGCTTCAAAGTTCGAGAATTGACGCGTCAAAGTTCAAGAAGTATGGCATGCTAAGTACAAGTTAGTTCTGTCCAAGACCACATAGCCTAGTGGTTGATGCTTTGAGTCTCAAGGAGGAAGTCTTGAGTTCAAATCCTAGCTGGACATAACCATGAGTTCCCAAAGATGGGTTTCCATGAAGTTCCCCAGGATGGGTGCCTCTACCTTACGAGGTTGGGTGTGTGTGTCTTTCCAATTCATTGTACTCTCAAAAAAAAAAAAGTACAAGTTAGTTCCGCTCAATCTCTATATGGCATTACGAGGTTGGGTGTGTGTGTCTTTCCAATTCATTGTACTCTCAAAAAAAAAAAAGTACAAGTTAGTTCCGCTCAATCTCTATATGGCAAAGCTGTTACACCCACTGAGAAATTCAACGTAACTAGAATGTAGAAAAAATCTACATGATAGAGAAAATTTGGCGAATGTCTGAGCGTCTGTGAAAAAGGTGATGTCTGTGTCATAAAGGATTAGGGCACACAGCAAAATGCTACAGAGGAACATGAGCAGAGAGAAACAAAGACATAACGCAGAGATAAACGAAGAGGTTTGTTTCAACTTTGTATTAACATTCTCATGTATATAAGTGCTTCGACACTTTCTGTTATAAAATGGGTAAGCATTATTTGTTTATGAAAAACACAAACTGTTTTGGATCCACTATCTGAAATTCTTGACCAATAAACATTACAGGTTTGGTTGAAGTTTTGAACACAGCTGTCATTCTATGTGAATAGTAGACCATTGAACTCAAACTAAATCAGCACAATGTACCTCAAAAGTAGACACGTAGTTAGATCAACCGATAAACTTACATAGAATGTATTTGAAATCAAGTTAGTGTATGCATAAGCATTTTGAAATCGTTAAACTATTACTCACTGATAGCGCATATTTCAATTCTAAAAATATATCTTCATGCCCTAACTTATATACCTTTAAAAGTAGCTAATGACATGTAATAAGCTATGTCCTAGACAAGTTCTCACTATTCACATTCTCATGCTTCGACTCTGATCATAAATGCTAAAGATTTTGATTGTAACTAACAGTGAATAATGATTAGGTCTTCTCCTATGTACGTACAACGCTCTTCGTTCTCTTCAATGGTTACTACAATTTTTTTGGTCTTTTCTTTATTATCATATGCTTCTTTTGTGATGGCCTCTCTCTTAGGCATTCGTACCAAAATTTTTTCGGTCTTCAACTTCTTATTTCTTGAAATCCTTTGGTACTTCAAACAATGATTCCTCCTCTTCTTGTTTCATTGCTTTTATTTTCTTTTTTCTTTTGACTACCCTCACTTCCATCCTTTGAATTTATAGTTTTGATGCTTGTGAGAGGTTCTTCTTTTTGGGTATATACTCTTAAATTCGCTAGATAGTGCTCCTCTGAGTCAAAGCAACTATCCATCACAATGGACTCTAGATCGTCGTCGTTCTCTTTCTCTTTTATGACCTTATTAGAGTCACATTCTTCTAGCAAGGGTTCACACATGAACAGAGGATATCATAACCCTCCTCATCACAATGAGGCGTCCACTGTTCTTCATTCACAACAATGTCCATGGTGGCTAAGATTTCTGCCCAACCACGAGGCTCAAATTCCTCATCTGGAAAGATCATTGGTGTGTAGGCTAGTTCTTTAACTAGTCTACCTGCTAGAGAAGTTCCTTCCTCTCTCACTTTTATACGTCTCTCCTCTTCCTCTGCAACCTTGTACATCCACAAATGAGTGTCTTCATGCATCCATGATGGATCAGAAGAACTTTCAAAATGCACAAAGATGAATCTTCTTGCACCTTGTAGATAGGATTCCACTGTAGGGGTGGTACATCTCTAAAGGTATAATCCTTCAAATTGACCTTAGTTGTGACTAGGATCATCTCATAGACATTATTTTTACCAAAGTCACAAATAGCAAATGTGTGTTCAAACTCTACACAACAAGTGGTTAGAGTTATCCCTACTAGCAATCCTAGAGGTCTTTCAATATGGCCATCAGCCATTTGAAGCTTCATTCTAGTTGGTCTTAATGCGGTTTGCCCCATTGCTTCCACAAAGAGGTGGTTGCAATGGCAACACCAACACCTAAATCTAAGATAGCTTTGGTTGTGTAACCTTGGTAGGTGATTCAAAGATAAGTATTACCTTCTTCTGCCTCACGCATGTCTCCTATTTTGTCTAGATGTATCTCTAGGACTTTTTACTTAGAGCCTGCTTTTGACACATTGGAACCAAGTTCTAGAACCTAATTTTCATGTTTCCATAGCTTAGGTTTTACTTTGAGCAGCTCTTCTAAGGTGAGATGACATTGAACCTTAGTGTTCTTCACGACTTTAGTGTTTCTCAGTACCACTGAGTCTTCATTTCTTATCAATATTGTGGGAGCTCTAATCTGAAGAGATTCAGATTCCCATTAGCTTGTGAATAATGGAAACTCTTGCAAGGAATTAGATTCACAACCCAATCTTTCATCTTCTTGTTGTTATACTTCGTCTCCATAAATAGATGGAATGTCTTGGGAAATTGTTCATGAAGATCATCAATTTCAGGAATAGGAGGGGGATTACCCTTCTCCTTGGCCCATTTCTCTTCTTGTATTTCCCACAAGAACTCTTGAGAGTACTCTTGAATTCAAAGAGGTATTCCAACATCTATGGAATTAGGGACATAAGCATTCATTGGTGGTGAGCTTTCTCTTTCAACAACTGGCTGAGCCTGTAGAGGTAAAGAAAACTACGGCTTATTTACCAACTGCTCTAAGATTTCTAATAAGCCCTGGAAATGCAAACCTCATTTGATAGAATTTGTTTGATTGAACAATTGATTGGTCTCTAGCATAGCTTGATCTAGTTGTACCATTTTCGTGCTCATTTGATTGTTTAGCTAGTCTAGTTTGTTTTAAAGTTTTTGCCCTAGTGATTGTCTGTATAGGAGCCACATTCATGCTACTTGAACTTGAATCCACCATTAAGCCTACCACATTAATGGGTGTAACCTTGGGTGCACTAGAGGGGTTCCTTGGACAATCTCTTGGGAGATGTTCCTTACCGCACTCACGACAAAATCCTTGTATGGTGATGTTATGTCCTTGTCCTCGAGCTGGTGGGTGGAGACATTCACAAATGAAATGGTCGCCCTGACATCTAAAACATGGTCCTCTAGGGGCTTGTGGTCTCATTTGTCTCAATTGGGGCATGGGGATAGGATTCATATACATGACATTAGAGTATTCTAGCTCCAATTCAGTTCCATGGGTAGTGCCTCCTACTGATATGGATAAGTCTCACTATGCTTAGGTGACTCTGTGTAATAAGCTTGTGAACTATCTTCATGGGCATAGTCAGAAATTTGAGAATGAAGATCATTTTTGGAGACTAAAGGGGTCATCATCACGAATGCTCTATTGGGGTTCTCCTCTCCCACTGCATACTTTATTGGAATCACATTGATAGGAGGTGGTGGTTGGTTTCCTAAGAGTGGTTGTGGCCTATATGGTGCCTAGTATTGTTCTTGGTATTGAGGTTGATATTGTTGTTGTGGCCTATAATGTGGTTGTTGGTATTGGTTTTGATACCTACCCTGTTGGTAAGGTTGTTGATAAGTTTGTCTAATAGCCTGCCTATTGCAGGGATAATCTTGAGCGGTGTGGTTCATGTACTTCCTCTCAATAGTGCAATATGCAGCATTCATTTCTCTCATATTCTAGTTTTACAATGGGCATACATTAGCCATGTGTTCTCCTCCACAGTTGTAACATCATTTCACTACAATGATCCTTGGTGTTTGTCTATTTTGAACTCCTAGATTCTTGGCAACCTGCTCTGCTATCTCATCTATCTCAGTGGAGGGTCTCGAACTATGACTAGTAGAACTGTCAGAATCCTTCTAGAGTTTGGAAAATCTTAATTCTTCACCCAAGTTGTCATCTATGTCAATACACATTCTCAAGCATTGATCTAGTGTGGTTGCCTCCTTGAGATAAACATATGATCTAAGTTTCCCGCTTAGAAGTCCATCTAAAAACAAGCAAACTTGTTTTTTTTCTGTAGGTAGTTCATGTGTGGGACATCTTTCCACGTATTGTTTTAATCTACGTCCAGCTTGTTGAACTGTTTCTTGGGGTGTCTGCTTGAAGCTGTGGATCAAGGATGATGTGTTATGCCTGATGCCACTCTTGGAAAATTCTATGATGAATGCTTCTAGGAGTTGACCTATATTCCGGTAGTTGTGACTATTTAAGGGTTGAAACCAAGCTAAATTGGTACCCTTGAGGCTCAAACCAAATGCCTTGAATTGAGTGAACAAGTCCTCAACATGTTCAACTCTTAACACTTGTTTGAACTCGGCCACATGATCATAAGGATCTCCTGACCTATCAAAGTATTTTTTCATTGTCGTGACCACTTGAAAGGGTCTGAGGGTTCTTGGGTACTCTCAAGGTCTAGGTAATGAAAAATCATGATCATCTCTTTGGTGCCTATGTGCTCTATGTCTCTCTCTTTCAAGTCTTTCACCTTCAAGTCCTAATTTGTCTCTCTCTCTGTGGTGTTTGCAAAGCTTACCTTAGATCTCTCTCTAGCTTGTTCTCGTTGGGTTTCATGAGCTTGGGATGATCCTAAACCTTGGAGGAACAACTTATAAACACAACCAATTTTGGAAATCTATTACCAAATTATCAAGACTTGAGTCAACTGTAAAGAAACTCATGACACAAAAAGAGTTGGAAAACAATGTCCCAATAGTCCATCTTCCTCAGAATCTACCAGGATGTATAACTACCCATAATGATCGTTGTGCAAGAAAACCGCTTTGGCGTGTTGGCTCAAATCTAAATCTCTCAAGCAAGTGGCATAGGTTCAATTCCCAGTGGCAACACGTTCACAAAATTATTGACTTTCAGCTTTTGTTTTTAGCGAACCAAACAGACAAACGGCGTCAGATGTTTTTTAATGAGTTTGTCGCGTAGCGATTGTAGATTTACGATCGCTTTGAACAAAGAGCTTTATTAGCTTTTGGTTATGCTTTTCAATAGAACATGAATACTATAAAAGAAGCACTTTGGGCTAATTGTAAGTATCCTTCACCTAGTGTTCAACACAAGCCTTGGTGCTTGGACCTCAATAGAGGTGGTGTTTCGTCTAGCACATGGGGCAGCCATGGTGCCAACTTGAAGCATGTTGAGGAGTGGCTATGGAGTTCTTCTTGGAGATTCTTCTTGGAGAAGATGAAGGGTGTGCTCACACTCTAGCTCATGGAGAGGAGGTTATCTCTTGTTCATGGAAAGAAGACTTGGTCATTAGCAGCTTGATGGTGAGGATCGGCCATCTACATGGTGTATTTGAAGATTGTCTTCTACATGAAGATTTCGGGCTACTTCAAAGACATTGGATGGTGTTTAACATAAGATTTACATCTTATGTTAAGTATTCAGGTACATATTCTCTTTATGCACACAGGTACTACTTGAAGTTTATGAAGGTTGTGGCGTTCATATCAGGAGGAGTCCTATTCGACATAGGTACAAGAGAATCAGTATGTATATGCTTTATGCATATTTGGATGAGGTGTTTGAGAAGGTGTGTTCACATGACTTTGAGGATTTCTAGCAGCAAACTTGTTAGCATTATTTGCTACTTTTTAAGTATGTGATCTTTTCACACACGTATCTGACTTAGGGTCTTCCATAGCCTAATGTTAGATGAGGGTTTGTTGATTATCAGTTTCACACTGATCCTTCCTCTTTCAGTCACTCATATTCACTCTTCTATAACCTATTAGGTCACACATCTCATGTATATTCAGATTTTTGCCCATACATCTGAATATGTTTGTTACATTTGTACATTCACTCTTCCATCTATTTCTCATCACATAGAGTGGTTGAGAGTTTTGCTCCCACATTGTCAATTGAACATTGGTATATATGATACTATGAGTAAGCGATGGCTTACGTAACACCTTACACATGACGTCTATTCTTTCTCTATGGTTGTCTCATCATTTGTATGATTAAGTGTGGGATGTTCATGTTTTGTCAATATTGGAAGATTGCTAGATTCTATGTTGTATATGTTGGACCTATGGAACCATGGACCTGTGATATGAGCTAAGGGCCTACCTCATTTCCAACATTTAGTATCAGAGCACTAAGGTTTTTGTTTCAAAGCTTTAGGAGTTTAGCATCAATGCATTAAGGCTCATTCAGATTCCCAGGTTTTCTAGACTTCCAAGTTTACAACATATGATTTAAGAGCATCTTCTAATAATTGACATTTGACATACACACTTAATCTAGATGAGTAGAGATTTGAGAATCAGACAATTCAGTTACATGTGTATTCATCAGTGTGGAGTATGAAGTTAGCAGCCGAATATTTTTGGAAGAGTATGCAAATACTTTACAAAAGTATTGTTTGAAGACCCAGACTTGATGAAGAGAAGACTACTTCAAATTCAAGGAAGAACAATGGTTTAGAGAAGATGAAGGAATCAAATCAACATCAAATCACAGGTATCAGTTTCTACTATCAGATTATCCTTTGCAGGTCATATCTTAGAAGAGCAGTTATGAATAGATTTGAAGGATTCAAGGAATGGTTTTATACAATTTCAGTCTTTTGAAAGTTAAAGCATTAGCTACATCAAAACAGGTATCTAGAGGTTTTTCTAGAGAGTTTTGAGAGATCTCTTTTATGACAAGAAAAGTGTATCTAAGAAGACAAATTTGGAGATGGGATGAGTTTTGTTTTCAGCCAATTTTCTGTTGTAAGTTGGTTGGATATCAAGGTACAAATGTGATGTAGAGAGGTAACTCTAGAAAGGTAATTCATCATTTAGACAAAAGGTTATGAACATCCCACATTTAATCATACAAATGATGAGACAACGATAGAGAAAGAATAAACGTCATGTGTAAGGTGTTACATAAGCCATCGCTTACTCATAATATCATATATACCGATGTTCAATTTACAATGTGGGAGCAAAACTCTCAACCACTCTATGTGATGAGAAATACATGGAAGAGTGAATGTACAAATGTAACAAACATATTCAGATGTATGGGCAAAAATCTGAATATACATGAGATGTGTGACCTAATAGGTTATAGAAGAGTGAATATGAGTGACTAAAAGAGGAAGGATCAGTGTGAAACTGATAATCAACAAACCCTCACCTAACCTTAGGCTATGGAAGACCCTAAGTTAGATACGTGTGTGAAAAGATCACATACTTAAAAAGTAGGAAAGAATGCTAACAAGTTTGCTGCCGGAAATCTTCAAACTCATGTGAACACACCTTCTCAAACACCTCATCCAAATATGCATAAAGCATATATGTATTGATTCTCTTGTACCTATGCCGAATAGGACTCCTCCTGATATGAACGCCACAACCTTCATAAACTTCAAATAGTACCTGTGTGCATAAAGAGAATATGTACCTGAATACTTAGCATAAGATGTAAATCTTATGTTAAACACCATCCAATGTCTTTGAAGTAGGCCGAAATCTTCATGTAGAAGACAATCTTCAAATACACCATGAGATGGCCGATCTCACCATCAAGCTGATAATGACCAAGCTGATCCTCACACTCAAGCTGATAATGACCAAGTCTTCTTTCCATGAACAAGAGATAACATCCTCTCCATGACCTAGAGTGTGAGCACACCCTTCATCTTCTCCAAGAAGAATCTCCAAGAAGAACTGCAAGCCGCTCCTCAACATGCTTCAAGTTAGCACCATGGCTGCCCCATGTGCTAGACGAAACACCACCTCTATTGAGGTCCAAGCACCAAGGCTTGTGTTGAACACTAAATGAAGGATACTTACAATGAGCCCAAAGTGCTTCTTTTATAGTATTCATGTTCTATTGAAAAGCATAACCAAAAGCTAATAAAGCTCTTTGTTCAAAGCAATCGTAACTCTACAATCGCTACGCGACAAACTTATTAAAAAACATCCGACGCTGTTTGTCTGTTTGGTCCACTAAAAACAAAAGCTGAAACTCAACAGTTCCACAAACGTGCTTCCACTGGGAATTGAACCCACGTTGTTTGCTTGAGAGAGTTAGATTCTATCCAACAAGCCAAAGCGGTTTTCTTGCACAAGGATTATTATGGGCAGTTATACATCCTATTAGATTCTGAGGAAGATGGACTATTGGGACATTGTTTTCCAACAATCCCCCCCTTCAATGTCACAATGGTACAAACTTAACTGAATTTGAAAACTGTCACAAGCTGCAAACTAATACAAGCTTCAAGCTTGTACTCCCAAATTGATCTTCAAACATTTTGTTTAAAAAGTCTTCTTCAAAATTGAATTTGACTTTCCTTCAAAAAACCTGAACTTGCTGAATCTGAACCATAATACTTGAGAAAATATGCAAACTAGATATTCAATAGTGTACTTATCAAGCAATCACTGCTTGACAACAAATATAGCATGAACTGTCTCTCGACCTGCTATCTCCTGTCTTCAAAAACCTGAAAACATACACTAGGATCCACATATTTGCATTTACCTTCCAAAAAGATTTCTCAACGTACTTCTGTTGTGTCATGTAAATACACTAAAATCAAGAACTGAACACTGCTGGTTCATCTCCGACTGTACTCAAGTCAAGTCAAGTCAACTCAATTGAAATCAACTAAAATCAATTGAAATCAATTGAAATATAAGTCTCATAAAAAAATCTATGATTTCATCATGTCTTCATCCTTGTTCAAACTGTAAGTCTTTCATACCTCTTTCCTTCAGAACCTGGTATGAACATAAATGTGCGCACTTCTAAAACATACCTCTCTAAAATATCAAGCTTCTCTTTAATAGAACTTTGGAACCTTCTCCTGAACAGGAACACCTAACAGGAACTTTCTCTAGACATTCTTCTTCTTCCTTCTTTTTCCAAAGCTGGAACATAAAGAGAACCTGACAAAGGAAATATAGGCATACCTGAATGACTCTGTATTCTTTAAATACATATGGCTGAAAATAAGTCTTCATGTTTCATCACCCCCCTGGATGACTTAACAATAGTATCCAAAATTCTTCAAATAATATCAGACTTTATGAAATCTGGAACGTCTTTCTTCTTTCAATAAATGTAATGTTTTAGTAATCCATACCTGTATCTGAAACAAAAGTTTAGGATCCATACTCTTTTGCAACATAACAAGTATCTTCTTCTATCTCTCTGCAACACAAATCTGATAGAATCTGAATCTTTGACTTATTCTTCTAATGTTAAGAATATTCACAAACAAAGGATAGACAACTGACTCATAAATACTCAAGATCG
This sequence comes from Ceratopteris richardii, assembly GCA_020310875.1. Classification (NCBI taxonomy): domain Eukaryota; kingdom Viridiplantae; phylum Streptophyta; class Polypodiopsida; order Polypodiales; family Pteridaceae; genus Ceratopteris; species Ceratopteris richardii. The sequence goes on along the minus strand of CM035414.1, from coordinate 86,060,031 downwards.
TACAAGATCTATTCAAGATCAATGATCTGTCCTGTGTAGAATGTGCTATCATCAAACCTTCATGACTGAATGTTTGATTTGCTACCTGAATGTCTCCAAGTGTCCATGCTTCTCAAAAAGTTGTAAAACTTTTCTTTAAACAAATCCTTCCCAAGAATCTGCAACTCCTACTTGAAACATAAGTGGACAAACTTCTCACCTTGAGAACTCCAAAAGCTGCAAGTTGATACTTCATCTTTTCATATTCTTCTCGGGTGAAATGTGATAGTACGTGCTTGACTTTCTTTTGGCTAACTCCACTTCTCAATCAAGTGATAGGATCTGATGGAACACCTTTTTGAATACAAGCATGTATCCAAAAATCAAGACAATCATAGAAAGTAGATTCTCCATTGACTTGTACATCAACAAATCTGAATTTTTTGAAGTTTTCTGAAAATATTGAATATGAGGTAACCTTTCCAAACATAAAACCTCAACCCAAGTCTTCAACATCTGCTACAAAAAAACTCGTTTACCTCAAGAGTTAGATAAAGAAGAAATATACTTCCCCGCAACTTGTCATATACCAAGTAGCTTTGTATTGACACTCTAGTAATTCTTTGAGGGAATATATAAGCTGCCTGCTAAAAATCTTCAACTTATATATAACTCATACATTTGAGTTAAAACATAAGTTGTCTTTAAAATCTGGTGCTTTTCTTTCTCTCAATGCAATTCTTTGTCAAATCTACTAAATCATGACCAAGTGCAATGCAAAACAAGAAACTGCTTCTTCTTTAAACAAGATGTTCTCGTAGACTTGTCTTTGGATGTAGAGGATAAAATAGGAAAAGTATATCAGAAAAGGAAGCCTTACTTTTCTTTTGGAAATGATGGACTTTCTTTTTCTGCATCTTTCTTCCATCTGATGATGATGTCAACATCTTCAAACTTCTCTTCCATACCTTTTGTTCTCTTCATCTTGAAGTAGCAAACACTCTTGACTTCTTCAAATGAACTCTTTCTCTTCCTCTAGGGCTAAGAGTAAGAGACAAAACAAACATGGCATATAAATGGAACTGAATATAGAAACATGTTTTATCATCTCCTCATATCTCTGAATCAAAATTCTACTTCAAATGTCTGAAACGACTAAGCTAAGGGCCTACCTCATTTCCAACAGAAAAGTCTGTTGCACTTAATTCACTCATTGACTGATCAAATGTCTAAATTTTTCAATGAAACTTTATACAAGATGACTTCTAAAGTTTTCGCATCTTCTCCAAGTTAAATCTCTTCAAAAGAATCAGTAGGTCTTGAGATTTCTCCCAAACAATATACCCATGTCTAAAACTGTTCTTTTGTGTAGTCGACTTTGACACCTACAACTTCTAATGCATGATTCTCCCAAACTAGACCCCCATTATTTAAATTCTTTTAGCAACAAGTAGCTTACCTTTCAAATTAAAGATTGAGTGCTTAGTTGCTCAAAACATTACACTGTAGAGGGAGATCTAATCAAAACTTTGATCATCGAGATTGCGCATGTTTTAGAAGACACTTATCACTTCTTCACATACAAATGTTCGTACTTACAATTCTCTCAGTGTAATTACCATTGGACTCTCCAATCTTGACCATAGATGCATTAAATATGGACTTAGACATCTACAAAAGGATTGCTGAAATGATCAAGCACAGAAGGAGAGATGGAGAAAAGATCGCGACACATATTTTAGAATTTTTCTTCTATTCTCATGGAAAACATTTGATTGATGAATCTCATACATTCATCACATTTTTCCTTCTTCTACTCATATATATTTGTTCTATGTCTCTTCTCCTTTATATGTCCCAACTCTATACTAGTATATATAGTCATATATGTACATACTCGTCACCATTACAAAGTCATAACTGAACAAATTACAAGCTTAATGTACATGTATATACAAGTCTTCATCTTCTGATCATGCACTCATCTTGAAGGCTCAGATTTTAATCTTTGCTTTACTCTTTGACTTCAAACCTTGTCCAAATCATCAATTGGTGATTGTCCTGCACCAACAGCTTCCCCTCAATCATCAATTGTGATTTTCTCCATCTTCTTTATACCTGCCATGTCTTTGAACCTCTATAACTTAGGTCCATCCAAGCTTTTGGTTAATATGTCTACAATCTGATCTTTTGTAGAAGTGTGTATGACTTCAATTTCTTTATCAATCACCTTCTCTCTCAAGAAATGATATTCGATCTCAATATGGTTAGAGTTGGCATGAAACACAAGGTTCGCAGCTAGATACAATGAACTCATATTATCTCCAAGAATGATGGGTGTACTCTGATTGATGTGAAAACTCTTCATGAGAGTCTTCAACCATATAACCTCCTTTGCAGCTTCAACCATACCATTATATTCTGCTTCTATAAATGATAATGCAATTGTATGTTGCTTTTTAGAACACCAAGAGATTAATTTATCTCCCACATAACATAGATAACCATAGGTTGACCTCCTATCATCAGAGCTACCTGCCCAATCTGCATCACTATATATCTTGATTTTTGTATCTGATGTGAATCCATAATACAAACATTCTTTGAGTGTGGCCTTAATGTATCTTAGCACCCTTTTTCCTACAACCCAATGTTCTTTCCTAGGACAATGCATGAATTGAGATACCACTCCAATTGCATATGAGAAATTGGGCCTAGTCAATGTAGCATAGAGTAGACTACCAACCAAACTTTGATAGAGCTTCATGTCCTTGAATTCTTCTCCTCCATATCTACTCAATTATGATTCACCTCCATTGGAGTAGGTGCTACCCTGCAATCTTCTATTTTAAACTTGATTAGCAAATTCTTCAAATACCTTTCTTGAGTCACATACACCCCATGTTGGGTATATGAAATCTCTGTTCCCAAGAAATATGACAAATCTCCCAAGTCACTAATCTTGAACTCTTTGTCCATTTGCTTTAAGACTTTGTATGCCCTTCTCAACTGTACCTGTAAGAATTATGTCATCAACATATATGCAAATGTAAATAAGTCCATCATCACTTTCTTTAACAAGCAAGCTTCTATCTGCCTTAGACACTTGGAAACCAAGCTCCTTCAAGAACTTCACAAGTCTGTAATTCCATGCCCTTGGAGCCTGCTTCAAACCATACGAAGCTCTCTTGAGATTACATACATACTTTGGATAACATTTTTTTTTGAAAGCATCTGGGTTCTGCATGAAAACTTCATCTGAAATGTAACCATTTAGAAAAGCATTCGTCACATCTAATTGACATAGCTTCCAACCTTTACATGCAGCAATAGCTATGAGAGTCCTTATAGTTGTCATCTTTTCCACACGACTATAATTCTCATCATAATCTACACCATATGTTTGATCATTTACTTTCATAACAAGTCTAGCTTTATACTTAGACACACTTCCATCTGCATACCTCTTTGTCTTGTAGACCCATTTGTATCCAATGATTTTCTGATTATTTGGTTTAGGGATCTTCTTCTGCTTGCACTATGTAAGCATAATCTTTAGTGGTAAAAAATGAAGTATCATAACTATACATAATGGGTTGATTTTTTTTCCTTGTTGACCTTCTAACTTCTCCACTCTTTGAAGTCTTTGGTTCTTCATATTTTGGATCAAACCTTGGTATCTCTTCATTATCAATTTGATCATCAACAATCTCTTCATCATCAAGAATTTGAATCTTTATTTTCCCCTTTCTTTGGGTCATGAATTCTTCATCACCTGCATGAACATTAATTATACCTGCATACCAAGTACCTTGCTAATCAAATGTAACATCCTTTGACACAAGGAATTGCTTTGTAGATGGACTCCACAATCTATAACCCATCTGCTTATCATCATAACCAATGAACACATACTTTTCAGCTTTAGGTTCCAATTTATGCCTTAATTGAGATGGTACATATGCATAAGCCAAGCATCCAAACACTTTGCAATGATCTAAGGTAGGTCTCTTACCCCACCATGCCTCATATGGTGTCATACCATTCAAGGCCTTACATGGAAGTCTATTAACCAAATAAGTAGTTGTATTCACAACCTCAACCCACAAATAATTAGGACAATTTTTCTCCTTCATCATTGACCTTGCAAACTCAACAAGAGTTCTATTTCTCCTTTCTGCTACACCATTTTGTTGAGGAGAGTACCTGCAAATAACTTCCCTTTTTATATGTGCATTCCATTAGTAATCATTGAACTCATTAGAGAAATAATCTCCCCCTCCATCTGACCTTAGTCTCTTCAATTTTTGCCTTGTGATTCTCTCTGCACACACATGATACTATTTAAATGTATTAAACACTTGTGATTTATCTTTGATCACATATATAGTGATCCACCTGCTAGCATCATCAACATAAATCACATAATATCTCGAACCATTAATGCTAAAGTCCTTTGATGGACCCCACACATTTGTATGCACCAATTCAAGCTTTTTTGAATACATAAACCCTTTCTTACAATAAGTCTTCTTGTGAGCTTTACCCAATTGACATGCTTCAAACTTGTATGTCATATGTTGACCGGAAATATTAGGCAATCCAAGCACTGAACCATTATTAAACATATCCTTAATACCTCTTTCATTGAAACGTCCAAGGCTTTTGTGCCAAAGATGTAACTCAGAGATCTTATGTTCTCCATAAGTGAATAAGGCATGGCCAACATCACCTTGAATCTTCAATGTGAAGAGTCTTCATTATTTCTTCTCTAAAACAATTTGTTTATACCCATGACTAGGGTCTTCAACATAAACTCCATCATTGGTGAACCTTAATTCATATCCTTTCTCTACAATTTGCCCTACACTTATCAAATTCTTTGGAATTGTAGGGACATACAAAACCTTGCTCAAAATAGTGCTTCCATCCTTGGCCTTTACTGATCCAATGGACTTCACATTGTGCTTTCTGTTATCACCTATTTGGACTATATGATTACTCACCTTATTCTCCAAATCAGTCATCAAAGCTATATTGCCATTGAGATGATTGCTACACCTTAAATCAATGTAGAAAACTCTTTGATCTTCACTTGGTCTTTCACATGTTGCATTCATAATTAAGGTTGAATCCTCTTTCTGATCTGAAGCATAATTATAGTAGGTATTATAATGGGATTGACTTTGAAATCCTCTTCCTGCATTTCTTCCAAAGAAACATTATATCCTCCACCATTCTGATTATTATACCAACATTCATGAGCTAAATGAATAGTCTTACCACATATATAGCAAGCTCTGACAACATCTTTATTACTTTTGCCTCTTCCTCTTCTTTTGCCACCTCCTTTTCCTCTTAGAAAGTTAGCTTGACTCATAGTGCCTTCATCGTCATTCAATTGTTCCTTGCCTTTGTTAATCTTCTTCTTATCCTTTGAATGCATTGCTTGACCTCTACTCTATTCAGCATCACCTTTGATATCTTGCTCAAAGGTTAGCATATGTCCTAAAAATTGATTCAAATCAGGAGTGAAATGATCTAGTGACAATTCAGTGGATAGAATGAATCGCTTCCACTTATCATCTCCTCTCAAACCTGTGACAATATCTCTTACCAATTTGTCTTCTTCAATGTCTTCATCAACTGCTCCTAATGCATCTGCAATATCCTTCATCCTTGCTACATAATAAAAAATGGAATCAGAAGCCTTCTTCTTGAATGTGGTGAATTTTGCCCATAAAGATGCCTTCCTTGACTTTGTATTATTTTGGAAATGCTCCTCCAAAGTGTTGATGCAAAGTTCAAGCCCACACATTTGGCTTGAAGTTCATAAACACATGAAGCTCCATGGAAACCATTGCTAGTAGAACTTTATCTTTTTACATTTGTAAAAGTCATTTATTTGACTTGAGAGAATATTTGTGATCACCTACCAAAAACTCGTGGATTTGTTAGTTAGAAAACTAACTACTTCATTGAGGGAATATTTCCTAGCTTGAAGGATCACTTTTAGAGAGGGCCTAAAGTTGAATTCAAATTCAAATTTGAAAGTAACACTTATATAAAGTGACTTGAAAAAGTCATGTGTAGAAGAGTCACTTCCCGAGTTCTCCACTACCATTGTGTAAGAGTGTGAGTTCTACATTGTAGCCTACACTACTCTCCATCATTAGGCTATGATTATCAAGCCTATGATCTTGTACAACGTTGTTCATTAATACAATACATCTACATTGTTCATTTAGATCTCTCTGTTATAGTCATTCATAACTGTCAACTTGTGTTGTTCATATCTCAGTGAATTCTCCACCTATTTCAATGATCTATAAATTTTTGGAATCAACTCCAAGTTATCTATAGCTGATAAATTTTGAAGGAATTTCAGTCATCCAATTGGGAGAAAAGCGCGTTGAAGCACTCACTGGTCAAACTCTGCAGAGGTCCTAAAAAATTGAGGGTAATGATTCAATTGTTAAATTGATTGCTCTCTGTATAGTGCATCATTTCAAGTGATTCCACTTGGAATCATTATCTTACTAAGCTAATTTGATACGTCTAAAATAAATGTTTCCATTTTCTATTGTACTGGTAGCACTGAGCATAACAACGAGCAGGTGTGTTATAAAAAATAGAAGGTTTTCATTGATCCTTCTATTTGGAAGTAGTCTATTTTGATTCAATCTTTTCTTACATCATTTCCAAAGGACATAGGCACTTGTATAGTGTCTTTGGAAAGGTAAGAGGGCCCAAATATCAACTCTGAATCTACAATGGGTTGGTACTAAGTAGGGTTTGGCAGTACCTACTCATTTCTTGGAGTGTCCATCCATCTATCCCAACAGTGGTATCAGAGCAAAGCTAAGGTAAAATGGGAGATGGTTTTCCTTTTTTCATTGATAAATTGGACAGGAACAACTATCAAGCATGGTCCTTGAGGATGAAGACATACTTGCAAGGAAGGAGTCTCTATGGATACATCGCAGGAGATGAGGAGATGCCCATATTTAGAAGCAAAGGACAACCTACAAGAGAGGAGCATGAAAGACTCAACACATGGTGTGCCAAGGATGCATTCGCAAGGTCTTACTTACTTAACTCAATCTCTGATTATCTTCTTCCACATATTAGGAATTCTAAGACATCCCAAGAGACTTGGGAAACATTGCCTTCATATTTCTCTTCCAACACAAGGGCTAGGAAGAACCAATTGTGGATTGAGTTTACCACTCAAAGAAAGCAATCTAAGCAAGGTATCTCAGATTATGTGACCAAGGTCAAAGAAGTAGCAGATCAATTGGCAAGCATAGGAGAAGAAATTGAAGAAGAGCAGATTGTAAGACAAGTGATCAATGGTATTAAAGCTGATGACAAATGGGAGAGCTTCACAATTGCCATGGACCTTTACATGGACATGCAGATTCGAGACCTTACCACACTCATGGGGCAACTATTTACCCATGAACCCAAGCTCAACAAGAATGGAGATTCATCAAGAGGTAATAGCTCTTCTGCCCTATACACTAATAAAAGTAAGTCTAAAGAGAAAGGGAAGAATAAAAATGTTGAAGATGAAGGAACTACCTCCCAAGCCAACTATGCAAGGAGAGGTAGAATCTCAAGAGGAAGAGGCAGAGGAGGTAAGCAAGGTAGGGGAAGACCTTATAACTCCTCACCATGCAATATTTATGGTTTATCAAATCATACTACAGATGAGTGTTTCAGGAACTTCAAGAATCAGAGAGGTAGAGGATATCAAAGAGGTGGATATACACAATCAAGAGGAAGATTCAATCACCATCAAGGATACAACAACAACTACAATAGAAAATATCAAAGAGGATACAAATCCAGAAAATATTACAACTACACAGAGGAGAAAGAAGATTCTCTTTTGATTATGAACATGACTTCAAAACTAGGTATAAATGATGATCATCTCTTCTATAGTGACTCAGGATGCTCAAATCATGTGGCAGGCAATGTAGCTCTTCTCTTTGACCTTGAGGAACCAAAGGGTAAGCATCACGTACAAACAGGTGATGACACCAAGCACTGAGTGATTAAAGTAGGGAATGTTAAGACCTCTGATGGAAACAAGAATCTGTTGAGTACGGTTCTATATGTACCTACTATTACCAAGAATTTGATGAGTGTTGGATAGATTGTGGAAAGGGGTTTGCAGGTTAGATTCTATTGAGAGATCCATGCTCCACCCTTTTGTCCAAAGCTAGTTTCATTCTCATGCAAGTTCACTTATCCCACATGCAAGGGAATTCTCCCAAACTCCATATAGGCAAGGCATCCCTTCACTCCACATAAGTCATTCCACTCTAACTCATTGCCAAGAGTGTGCATCCTCTCCTCATGGAGGCTCCGTGCTCATAGAGCAATCTTTGTAAGTTCATTTCCATTTCCATTTTACTTCATTCATACTGTTTTGTTATCTTTTGTTCCTTCCTCCTTAGCTTGTTAGATATGTACATGTGAGTAGAGTAGGAGTATTCCTTTTTCATGTCAACATGGTATCAAAGCATAGGTTAACTATTTCTCCTTTTGAGTTTTGTCTTTGTTATCTTCATCATTAGCATGTTTTTCTTTGTTAATCCCTCCCTCCCTCCCATATTCCTTTAATAACAGTGCTTCTAAGCATTATTACCTTCTTCTCTAGGCATTATTAGCACCATTTTTTGTCTTTCTTATTGCGTGCTCTTATGCGCATCTCATAGATGCTCTTCTCTCTTGCATCTCTCATTTCTTGCATCTAGCACGCAAAACAAAATCTCTGTATTCGTCACCTTCTCTTGAAGGTTTCCTGGTTTCTTTGCGCTTTCCATCGACCATTTCAAAACAGTAACATTTCACCTTAGAATGTATTCAGTATAATCAAATGACACGGCCAGTGCCACCATCTTTTCGATGTCCCATCTCCTTGGAAGTTATGAAGGACCCCGTCACTGTATCTACGGGCCATACTTATGACAGGGCCAACATAGAGAAGTGGGTGAAAGCTGGCCATAAGACATGCCCGACAACGGGCGGAGAAGATCTTTGAAAGGGGAGAATATAATGCCATCTAGCAGTATGGATATCCGATATTGTGTGCTTTCATTTCTCAGGGAAATTGCAAGGGGTCAGAATGTGGGATCGGATGTTAGAGGTCTTCGACAGCTTGCGAAAGAAGGTGAGGAGAACCGAAGGTGTATTGTCAGTACAGGCAGTCCACTACTGCTTGTGTCTTTGCTGTGGGTAAATGCTTCGGATGTTACACATGATGATTGTGAAGCATGTGAAGACCGCCATGCTACCAGCGCTCATTCAGCCTACTGCAGTAATGGAGAAAGCTCACAACAAGCAACGGAAACAATGGCACAGACCCGCAGAGACTGGTAGCGATCATGAGAAAGAAGCGTTCTTGCAATCAGCAAATGCACCAGACAAGGAAATTGAAAGTGACAGGCACGAGACAGATAAGAGTGTGGCTGATTCTTATCTAAGAAAATGGCGAGCCGCTATCAACTTTCAAGCTGTGTCAGTATGTCACGCACTTACGAAGGAGTTGCAGTTGATGGTGCAGAGGCACATTTCAGAGACCTTCCCAGGAACTCTGAAGATGAGAGAGAAATCAAGGACTGTGCAAGGGATGCCATGGGAGCTGAGACTTGCAGAGCAGTGAGCACGCAAGAGTTACAGGGGTCAGGCTAGCTTCCTCTACATCAGAATACAGAGAAAATCTCTGGAGACTCGGCTGCTTTACCTCTAGGCAGAGCATGCCTGCGCTCATCTCAGAAGCAAACGGCTCATATTCGATGCTTCATGATATAATGAATGATGTCATGATTTACTTCACAAGTAATTTTAGGATTGCATAATATCCGCTTGATGACAGAAGGAATGGAGCATGCCACACCTCTCTTGGACATATAGTCATCACAAAGTATGCACCGAAAATGGAAATGTCCAGCTTATGCTCATCACGAGGTCATGGGAGAGGCTATTATCTCGCTTGAATTTGCAATCGAGTCCGGCTAACCGACTTGTAAGCCTAAGTTTTAATGCACCACATGGGCTTCTTGAGTTGGCCGTCCTTTGATCACTTATCACTGTTATGGGGACATTGGTTTGAGCGCCTCAAACAAAAGACAATGCATTATGCAACAAAGCTAATGAAGCTCTATCAATTGTGTGCACTTATGTATTAAAAGTTAAAATACACATGAATTACTTTGATTCACACATCTATGAACACTTGTAATGGGATTAGACACCACCATGTGCAAATATGGTAGGACCTTCCCAAGGCCATCATATGAGTAACTTTCCTATCTTTCCATAAATTTTATGAGTATTATTGAAATCAAAATCATATCAAGCCCCATGTAAAGGGACTAGACACTGCTCTTTAAAAGAGTAAGACCTTCCCTATGGCTTGAACAAATGACACTTAAAGCCCACTACAAGGCCATGAAGCTCAAAAGGTGTCAAATGGTTCCATAAGCACTACCTACCCCATGGTGTAAATCCTCTATATGTCTAGGGATCCCATATGTCCCTAGATCCAAGGGATGCCATATGTCCCAAACTTGGATCACATATGTCCAAGTTATGTCCAAGGATCCCATATGTCCTTGGATCCTAAAAACCAAATGGACTAAGTGATCCCATATGTCACTAGTCCCCATATTAAAAAAAAAAAAGGGTCATCACATGGAGAGGGGTGTTGAGAGATCCATGCTCCACCCTTTTGTCCAAAGCTAGTTTCATTCTCATGCAAGTTCACTTATCCCACATGCAAGGGAATTCTCGCAAACTCCATATAAGCAAGGCCTCCCTTCACTCCTTATAAGTCATTCCACTCTAGCTCATTGCCAAGAGTGTGCATCCTGCACACTCTCCTCATGGAGGCTCCATGATCATAGAGCAATCTTTGTAAGTTCATTTCCATTTCCATTTTAATTCATTCATAATGTTTTGTTATCTTTTGTTCCTTCCTCCTTAGCTTGTTAGATATGTACACGTGAGTAGAGTAGGAGTAGTCCTTTTTCATTTCAACAGGTTCAACCAATATGGAGCATTTGTGGAGGATCCCTAGCATGGGTTCAAGAGAATTGCCAAAGGAGAAAAGACAAGTAGATTATTCACCTTTGAACTTAAGGATACAAGGAATATTGCACTCTATAGTTCTAAAGATCAAACATTATCAGAGCTTGAAATTTTGCATAAAGATTAGGACATGTTGGTGAAAGGAAATTAAAACATATATGTAGAGATCAATGTGTTCTTGGGATACCTAATGTATCCAAGCAACACATGATTTATAAATGTGGTGCTTGTCAGTTTGGAAAATCTCACAGGTTACCCTTCTCAAGGAAAGGCTACATGCATGAGGACTACCTAGAACTTTTCCATACAGATGTATGGGGACCAAGTAAGGATCCCTCAATCTTTGGATCAAGGTATTATGTATCTTTCATTGATGATTACAGTAGGCCAATTGTATTGTACTTTATGAAGCACAAAGACGAAATATTCAACTGCTTTAAAAAGTATCTTGCACTTGTTGAGAACCAAACAAGGAGAAAACTAAAAAGACTAAGGTCTGATGGAGGAGGTGAGTACTTCTCAAATGAGTTTGATATATTCTTATAGGATAGAGGAATCAAAAGAGAAATCACAACAAGATATACCCTTGAGCAAAATGGGGTGGCAGAAAGGAGAAATAGGTTAATAGTTGAAACAGCTAGGTCAATGTTTAATGAAAAAAAATTACCTAACTACTTGTGGGTAGAGAGTGTATCTACTGCCACTTATCTTATAAATAGGTTGCCCTCCAAATCTCTTGATGGGATGACCCCATATGAAGCATGGCATGGTAGAAGGCCTTCACTTGATCATTGCAGAATCTTTGGATGTGTATCATATGTGCATATCCCTTCTCCGATAAGAGGTAAGCTAGACCCTAAGGTAGAGAAGTGCATCTTCATAGGGTATGACTTGAATCAGCAAAGTTACAGGTTCTACAACCCTTCAAACAAGGGTTTCATGGTCAATAGACATGTTGTCTTTGATGAGAATGACTCTTGGTTTGATAGTGAATGCAGGAAACTAAAGCTACCTTATGACTTGGAAGAGGATTTTTCAAGCCTCAATAAAGAAGAGTCTACTCAGAATGGTGACATCAACTCAGAAGATCAGGACATCATCAATCTAGAAGAATTCAAGGCATGGAAGTCCAAAGGCAAAGTCAAGATGAAGAAGTTGGAGGATATACCTAAATCTTCCAACCAAGCAATCAGAAGATCACAAAGGGAGAGCAAGAAGCCTATCAAATATGGGTATGACACATCTTTAGTTACTAAGCACTCTATTTATCTTGCAAAAGACTTATCATTTGAAGAGCCATCATCATATGAAGAAGCAAAGACCAAGGCAGAATGGAAGGAAGCTATGGATGAGGAAATTGAAGCACTCAAGGAGAGTGATACTTGGGAACTTGTCCCAAAGAAGGAGTCTATGAAGGTAATTGGTTCTAGATGGATCTATAAAATCAAAAGGAATTCTGATGGATCAATAATAAGGTACAAAGCTAGACTTGTGGCTAAGATTTTTGCATAAACCCAAGGAATTGATTATGAAGAAACCTTCTCACCTGTGGCAAAAATGCCAAAAACCAGGGTATTGGTAAGTGTGGCTGCATCAAAGAATTGGAACATGTATCAGTTGGATGTAAAAAATGCATTTCTAAATGGCTGGATTTCAGAGGTGTACATGTCTCAACCTCTTCGCTATGAAGACCCAAACAAGGTAACATATGTATGTAAATTGAACAAAGCTCTTTATAGATTGAAGCAGGAACCTAGGGCATGGTACCATAGGTTGATTACATACCTTCAAGATTAAGGTTTTTTCATGAGTAAAGTAGATACTTCTTTGTTCATCAAGAAAAGCAACTCAAAGGTAATATACCTATGTGTATATGTTGATGATATCATACTTACAGGTAATGATGCTAATGGCATCAAGTAGATAAAAAATTAGATGATGAAGGAGTTCAAAATTAGTGACCTTGGATATTGTACAACATGGATGAAGGTGCTAAAGAAAATGTTTACAACTCAGTTGTTCATTAATACAATACATCTACATTGTTCATTTATGATCTCTCTGTTATAGTTGGTCATAATTGTCAACTTGTGCTACTCATATCTAAGTCAATTCTCACCAATTTCAATGATCTGCTGACAAATTTTGAAGGAATTTCATTCACCCAATTTGGAGAAAAGTGTGTCAAAGCACTCACTGGTCAAACTTTGCAGAGGTCCTAAATAAATTGAGGGTAATGATTCAATTGTTAAATTGATTGCTCTGTGTATAGTGCATCATTTCAAGTGATTCCACTTGGAATCATTAGCTTACTAAGCTAATTTGATACCTCTAAAAGGAATTTTTCCAATTCCTACTATACTAGTAGCACTGAGCATAACAAGGAGCAGGTGTATGATAAAAAATAAAAGGTTTTCATTGATCCTTCTGTTTGGAAGTATTCTATTTTGATTCAATCTTTTCTTATATCATTTCCAAAGTACATAGGCACTTGTATAGTGTCTTTGGAAAGGTAAGAGGGCCCACATATCAACTCTGAAGCTACAAGGGCTGGTACTAAGCAGGATTTGCTAGTACCTACTCATTTCTTGGAGTGTCCATCCATCTATCCCAACATAAAGCATTCCAAATGTCACTTGCACTTTCAAGTCCTCTAATGTGAGGTTACTTGCAAGTAATCATTGACTCCCATGTAGATAATGCTCCCTGCTTGAGCATCCTTCTTCGTCTATGTCTTCAAATCTCAGAGTTCTTCCCTAGCTAGAACACTAGGATCCTTAAATTCTAGTTTCTCTTCTTCATCTGTGATATGTACTATCAGATCTTTGCTCATAAGATGAGCTTACATCCTCATTGACCAAGCCGGATAGTTTTCTCTATCCAATTTCTCTATCTGAAGAGAATCTCCCATTCTTTCTTCACCTGTGCAATAAATTCTTCAAGCTTTGTGAATAATGAATGTAGCTTTAACTCAAATATAGTTCCTTTTGATCCTCTTGATAACTTCTAGGCCTCCTTCTCTAGCTTTCACTTCAAACTTTCACCTTTTGAATCTTCAAAAATTGATTTTTGTATATCTTCAATAGTCAAGGTCCTCCTTTTCTTCAAATCTGATGATTCTTGCTCTGATAACACTGATGGAGATGATTAATCTCCAAGAGAACAAGTTATCCTTGATGTTAGAGCACCTCTATATCAAGAACAACTTATAAACACAACCAATTTCGGAAATCTATTGCCACATTATCAAGACTTGAGTCAACTGTGAAGAAACTCATTACAGAGAAAAGCCTGTTGCACTTAATTCACAGATTGATTCATCAAATGTGTATAGTTGTCAATGAAACTTTATACAACATGACTCCTAAAGTTTTCGCATCTTCTCCAAGTCAAATCTCTTCAAAAGAGTTAGAAGATCTTGAGATTTCTTCCAAACAATGTACCTATGTTTGAAACTATTCTTTTGTGTAGTTGACTTTGACACCTGCAACTTCTAATGCATGGTTCTCCCAAATTAGACGTTGTTTATTCAAATGCTTTAGCCACAAGTAGCTCACCTTTCAACTTAAAGAATTAATGCTTACTTGCTCAAAACTTTACACTTTAGAGGGAGATCTGATAAAAAATTTGATCATCGAGATTGCGCTTATTTTAGAAGACACTTGTCACTTCTTCACATACAAATGTTCCTACTTACAATTCTCTACATCTAATTACAATTAGACTCTCAAATCATGAGCATAGATGCATTAACTATGGACTTAAACATCTACAAAAGGATTTTTGAAATGATCAAGAACAGAAGGAGAGATGGAGAAAAGATCGGGACACAACTTTCAGACATTTTCTTCTATTCTCATGGAAAACATCTGATTGATGAATCTCATACATTCATCACATTTTTCCTTCTTCTACTCATCTACAGTTGTTCTATGTCTCTTCTCCTCTATATGTCCTGACTCTATACTAGTATATATATGCATATATGTACATACTCGTCACCATTACAAAGTCATAAGTGAACAAATTACAAGTTTAATATACATGTATATACAAGTCTTCATCTTCTGCACATGCACTCATCTTGAAGGCTCAGATTTTGATCTTTGCTTTCCTCTTTGACTTCAAACCTTGTCCAAATCATCAATTGGTGATTTTCATGCACCAACATAATGTAGTGTAGGATTCCCAAGAGCCAACCTACAATGCTTGAAAGGCCATTTCCTCATTCTCAAAAACTATTAGCACATGGTTGGTCAGCAAGAATTTTCATTTACAAACCACCAAACCATGGGAGAACCACTCCTTTTGAAACATTGTCAGAGGGATTCAAGAGGTGGTTTTCAGACCAAAAAATTGTCCAATGAGGCAAACCTTATTAATCTCTTCTTACTTTGCAAGAATGATCTTCCTAGGAGTGGTGTGGATTGGAGGATTAAAACCCAAAAAGATCAAGAGAGGCACCAATGGCCTTGTCCTTCAAAGTTGGACCCAAATTGCTGACCACGAGAAAGGGAATGGGTCCCATCATTATCTAAACTCGTGAATGAAAGCTCAAAAAAGCTTCTTGTTTTTCTCTTTGTCACGCATAACCTTTCAATATACCCATTAATCTCTCGACCCCAAAACAATAATCTAGTGCTTACAACCACAACAAATAATCATATATATTAAAAATAAAAGAGTGATAATTACCTTGTAAGCAATCCAAGAGTGATAATTACCTTGTAAGCAATCCAAGATGATAGATCATGTCTCGTACTCATTTCATTACACATCCATTGAGAACAAGAGGTAGAATGTGTTTCAGAACCTTATGTCAATCATGTTTCTTTAACCTTGATAAGCTCCTTTCATCCAAAGTAAACATGTTTTGGAAAGACACTCCTTATCCTAAAGGTGTGCAAATCGATTGAATTGTGTTGTTGATAATTTGCATCTCTTTTTTATAAGTATCCAAGGAGCAGGTTCATAGGTTCTTTTATATTTATTTTTATCATAAAGCCATAATTTTGGTTTTGAGTTTTGATCCTTTAAATACTTTCTTGATGTTGTTGTGTTTTTTAAATCCAAGAAGATGTGCCATAATGAAAAACCAACAACCTTGAATATATGCATAGGATCAAGAGATGAAAAATCTTTAAATTTCTCTAATATTCGAAAGAATACGATATCGGCATGTTCTTTGGTAGTGATTGTTTTTCCTTGCCTATAGTCTTCACATTCTCATAATCTTCAACCTTATGAACGATTTAAAACTATGGATCCATAAGATATCTTTCTATCCATTTTAGATACCAATCCATTGATATTATTGGTTTTGGACATTCAATTTTTCCAATCTTTCCATTAAAATGTATTGCTTCTCTTTTTCATCATTATGAATGATTGTCAAGCAAGAACCACCGATGTCGAAGATAAATATTTTTATTAGGATTTCAACTATAAAGTGATCGCAACCGATCACCATAGTAAGCTTTATATCCCTCAATAAAAAATATTGCATGCATGGAAAACATAAAAATTATGATTAGCTTAACTCACATAAGAATGAAAATATATTAAATAAAAGAATTATGTCATTACCTTAACAAAATCCATATCCTGGGAAATATGTATAGTCCATGCCACAATTCCATGAATCATAAATTGTGTTTGATCAATGCTTGTATCAATGACATTAATTATTCTCCATAACTCTTGGAGATTGTTGATGAGAGGAGGAAGATATACATTCATATCTCTAACTTCTCTTCTTGTGGGATTAAAGTAAAAGCATTAAATGTTC
The DNA here is from genome assembly GCA_020310875.1 of Ceratopteris richardii. Lineage (NCBI taxonomy): Eukaryota > Viridiplantae > Streptophyta > Polypodiopsida > Polypodiales > Pteridaceae > Ceratopteris > Ceratopteris richardii. The sequence goes on along the minus strand of CM035414.1, from coordinate 86,043,161 downwards.
TTTTTTAGTGCTAAGGTATGGTAGAAGATTATAGTTGGTGGCTATCATTGGCCATGTGGACCATTTACTAGAGTTCATCGAAAATGGATTAACCAGCTAATGCAACACCTAACTTTAGATTGTGTGGCTCTTGTGCAAAACTAGTCCATCTAGAATCGATCTGTTGAAAGGTTGGGCCATGAGAATTCTTATTACTTCATCAGTGCTCTTATGATTGAATCCCTATCTTAAAAGCTTTGATAGCTTTGGGCTTTGAAACATATGTTTAATTTGTGGAGCCGATGGAAAATGTCTCAAAACCTTCTTTGGAATTTAACCTCGTCCTCCTTGTATGGAGGATATTGGCATCTTGGACAGGTTAAAGAGTCTACATACTCACCTCTATATAAATTACATTCATTGACACATGCATGCATCCAATGATAATCTATACCAAGTTTATTGATCATCTTCTTCATTTGATGTGTATGTGTATGTGTATGTGCATGTTATGTATGTGTGTGCATGTGTGTATATGCATGTGAATGTGTCTACATGTGTATGTGTGTATTGGTGTGTATATGTGTGTGTATGTATGTATGTGTGTATGTGTATGTGTATGTATATGTGTGTATGTGTATGTGTATGTGTATGCGTATGCGTATGCGTATGCGTATGCGTATGCGTATGCGTATGCGTATGCGTATGCGTATGCGTATGCGTATGCGTATGCGTATGCGTATGCGTATGCGTATGCGTATGCGTATGCGTATGCGTATGCGTATGCGTATGCGTATGCGTATGCGTATGCGTATGCGTATGCGTATGCGTATGCGTATGCGTATGCGTATGCGTATGCGTATGCGTATGCGTATGCGTATGCGTATGCGTATGCGTATGCGTAGCGTATGCGTATGCGTATGCGTATGCGTATGCGTATGCGTATGCGTATGCGTATGCGTATGCGTATGCGTATGCGTATGCGTATGCGTATGCGTATGCGTATGCGTATGCGTATGCGTATGGGTATGCGTATGCGTATGCGTATGGGTATGCGTATGCGTATGCGTATGGGTATGCGTATGCGTATGCGTATGGGTATGCGTATGCGTATGCGTATGGGTATGCGTATGCGTATGCGTATGGGTATGCGTATGCGTATGCGTATGGGTATGCGTATGCGTATGCGTATGCGTATGCGTATGGGTATGCGTATGCGTATGCGTATGCGTATGCGTATGCGTATGCGTATGCGTATGCGTATGCGTATGCGTATGCGTATGCGTATGCGTATGCGTATGCGTATGGGTATGCGTATGCGTATGCGTATGGGTATGCGTATGCGTATACGTATGGGTATGCATATGCGTATGCGTATGGGTATGCGTATGTGAATGCGTATGGGTATGTGTATGTGAATGTGTATGTGTATGTGAATGTGTATGTGTATGTGTATGTGTATGTGTATGTGTATGTGTATGTGTATGTGTATGTGTATGTGTATGTGTATGTGTATGTGTATGTGTATGTGTATGTGTATGTGTATGTGTATGTGTATGTGTATGTGTATGTGTATGTGTATGTGTATGTGTATGTGTATGTGTATGTGTATGTGTATGTGTATGTGTATGTGTATGTGTATGTGTATGTGTATGTGTATGTGTATGTGTATGTGTATGTGTATGTGTATGTGTATGTGTATGTGTATGTGTATGTGTATGTGTATGTGTATGTGTATGTGTATGTGTATGTGTATGTGTATGTGTATGTGTATGTGTATGTGTATGTGTATGTGTATGTGTATGTGTATGTGTATGTGTATGTGTATGTGTATGTGTATGCCTATGTGTATGTGTATGTGTATGTGTATGCCTATGTGTATGTGTATGTGTATGTGTATGCCTATGTGTATGTGTATGTGTATGTGTATGTGTATGCCTATGTGTATGTGTATCTGTATGTGTATGTGTATCTTTATCTGTATGTGTATGTGTATGTGTATGTGTATGTGTATGTGTATGTGTATGTGTATGTGTATGTGTATGTGTATGTGTATGTGTATGTGTATGTGTATGTGTATGTGTATGTGTATGTGTATGTGTATGTGTATGTGTATGTGTATGTGTATGTGTATGTGTATGTGTATGTGTATGTGTATGTGTATGTGTATGTGTATGTGTATGTGTATGTGTATGTGTATGTGTATGTGTATGTGTATGTGTATGTGTATGTGTATGTGTATGTGTATGTGTATGTGTATGTGTATGTGTATGTGTATGTGTATGTGTATGTGTATGTGTATGTGTATGTGTATGTGTATGTGTATGTGTATGTGTATGTGTATGTGTATGTGTATGTGTATGTGTATGTGTCTGTGTATGTGTATGTGTATGTGTATGTGTATGTGTATGTGTATGTGCATGTGCATGTGCATGTGAATTTGCATGTGCATGCACATGTGCATTTGCATGTGCATGCATTTGCATGTGCATGCATTTGCATGTGCATGTGCATGTGCATGTGCATGTGCATGTGCATGTGCATGTGCATGTGCATGTGCATGTGCATGTGCATGTGCATGTGCATGTGCATGTGCATGTGCATGTGCATGTGCATGTGCATGTGCATGTGCATGTGCATGTGCATGTGCATGTGCATGTGCATGTGCATGTGCATGTGCATGTGCATGTGCATGTGCATGTGCATGTGCATGTGCATGTGCATGTGCATGTGCATGTGCATGTGCATGTGCATGTGCATGTGCATGTGCATGTGCATGTGCATGTGCATGTGCATGTGCATGTGCATGTGCATGTGCATGTGCATGTGCATGTGCATGTGCATGTGCATGTGCATGTGGATGTGGATGTGGATGTGGATGTGGATGTGGATGTGGATGTGTATGTGTATGTGTATGTGTATGTGTATGTGTATGTGTATGTGTATGTGTATGTGTATGGGTATGTGTATGTGTATGTGTTGAAAATAATCGCAAACTTTGGAAAGAAATTTAAAGGCTTGGCACCACACTAGAAATCCTTGGGGAGGGATTTGAATAGCCCTACACATTGGACACTTTGGAGATAGGTGGGGGCTTACATTAGCCCTAGAATTGGCACAAGGTGAGATGATGTGATGCTATGAGAGGGCTTAGAGTAGCCCGATGCACACCAAATATCCTTAGAATAGGTGAGGGAACTCAAGAGACTTTGTGGGTGGTCTTAGAATAGCCTCCAACCCACGTGTGTTGATGTGTGAAACATCACAAGAAATGAATTAATGTGACACTTGAACACCTTTATGGTCACCATTAACTCAATGCTTCTGCAAACTTTGAAAAATGATAGCTTAAACTAAGAACTTTGCTTCTTCAGAAATTTCTAATCACTCAAATGACATACCTTCCCTATTTTGCTTATTTCTCTTAGCACAAAGATTACTTTTCCAAGATCTTTTGAAGGATGCAATAGAAGAGAATCTCTTTCCAACAAGCTATTACTTCCAAGAAATGGATCACTACAACTCAAGTTATGGCCTTCACAATATGAATATGTCTAACTACCAAAATTGGAAATTATGCATGTTATAGTAAGGGCACCTGTCTAAAACTAAAAATTTGATGCCTAGCAGTGACTTGCAATGAGAATTCGATGTCGAGCATCGATTTGAGGTGATTTTAGCCACTTTTCAGCAAGAATTCGATGCCACGCATCAACTTCCTACATAAAACCTCAACCTTTTAGATGCCAAAACAATAGATGATTTCATGCATACTTAGAACATCACTTATCAACTGGAAGTCGATGCCAGGCATCGAGTTGCTCCAACAAGGTCATGATTTGCAAACACTTCAGAACTGAGTGAAATAGATAAATGAAAATATAACTTATCAACACAGATTCGATGCCAAGCATCAACTTGCTTGAAAAATTTCAACTTCTGAAATCATTACACAGAAGACAAACTTTGGAGATGGAAGAAGAAGACTTATACACAAAACGTCTATTAAACCTTCTGATGGCTATGGAGACTCAAAACTTTACAGATACTTTCACACGTAAAGAAGCCTGATTATTCTCAACTACCATTCTTTTCATTCTCTCTTCATCACATCACGTCAGTTGATACAAACTAACGTATATAGTTTTTCTCAATCTCATGAGTTTTGAACAACTCTAGAACTAAAGTTAAAACTAACTTTATAATTATGGTACAGGTGTGAAATTTTCCCTTCACATAGGCATGTGCTTTTCTTCTAGACTTTGATCTTCAACTTTATGTCCAATTTGTGATTGGTTCTCCAACAACTCCCCCTCAATCACTAATTGACATTTTGTGTTTCTTCATATCATCTTCTTTTCTTTTACTCCTACCATGCTTTTGAATCTACTGGTCTTCACACCATCCAAGCTCTTTGTCATTATATCTGCTATCTAATCCTTTGTAGAAATTTACTCCACTTCAATTTCTTTCTCCATCATCTTTTCTCTTAGAAAATGATACTATATCTCTATATTTTTTGTTCTTGCATGAAATATTGGATTTGCTGCAAGATAAGGTGAATTCATGTTATCTCCATATATTGTAGGTATACCTTGATCAATGCCCAAGCTTTTGAATAATGTCTGCATCCATATGACCTCCTTAGCTACTTCCACAAGTCCTTTGTACTCAGCTTCATTTGATGATAAGGCTATTGTATGTTGTTTCTTTGAACACCAACTTACAAGCTTATCACCAATATATATCATGTATCCATGAGTTGATCTTCTGTCATCTTGATTACTTGCCCAATCTGAGTCACTATATGCTCTCAACTTCACATCTGAAGTAAAAGGATAATATAATCCTTCCTTTATGGTTCCTTTTGTGGAGAATGAGTTCTCCTATGCGCAACGAAAACGTGTAGTGAACCCTTGTATGTCTAGCACTTGGACAAATAACTACACCTTATATAGCTTTTTGCTCTCAATAAAAAAGTCAAATGGACATGTGCCTTTAGTCAATGAAAGTAGACAAAGATAGCTTTCTAACAAGCTATAAATGACTTCATTTGGACATTTTTTTATTAGGAAACAGAATTGACATAGATGAACTACCTGTCCACACAAGTATGTTGAAGAAGTGAACTTCACTCTCGGACTGATAACTCCCTGAATATATATCCTTTTGAGGACAATCTCTAAGATTGCAAAAGTACACACAAATAGCTTTCCAAAAACCTATAAATCAAGTGATTTGGATGAGTTTTGTTCACGAAACGCAACTCACCAAAATAGACCACCTGTGCATACAAGTATACTAAAAAACTAGACTTTACTCTTTGATAGATATCTCATAGAATGTACACCCTCTTAATGCAATATTTTGGAAAGAAAACATGCAAAGAGCTTTCCAATAAGCCAAAAATCAAGCAATTTGGATACGTTTTGTTTGGGAAATGTAACCGACCAAAATAGACTACCTGTCTACACAGGCATACTAAAAAATTGGGCTTCACTCTTTGATTGATATCTCACAGAATATATAAGCTTTGAAGGTGATATTTGATACACAAAAAATATTCAAGATACCCTTTCCAAGGATTGTTTAAATGCAAGAAATGGTTACATATACATGGTGATATGAGCTTCACAATAGAGCTATGTACAAAATGATGTGTAGCTGGAAGGAGTCTATGGAAAGAAAAAATGACAAATGACCAAATCCAACTATTGAGAGCCCTTGCCTCTTTCTCTCCTTATTTAGAACATGCTCCCACTCCACTTTTATAATCAATGAGCATGTGAAGAAGTTTGTGCCTCCTTCTTAAGTCACCACTTTGCCCACTACATGCCACTAACTACAAGGCAGATATTGTATCTTTTACTCATCATGAATTTTGACTAGACTTTTTTTTTTCTTTTTTTCTTTTCTCTTCTTTTCCTTTATCTTTATATTTGGTCAATTTATCCAAGCATAGCTCATATGAAAATGAGATTGTACATTTATCTTCAACACTCCCTCTCAAGCTCATTTGGGAGTTATCTTCAACCATGTCCTGTAAATTTATCACATCCTTGAAAACTTTGAGTTTAGAAGCATCCAAGAACTTTGTAAACATATCTGCAACTTGCTCTTTGGTTCTGATGAACTTTATCTCAACATCTTTGCTCAATACCTTCTCCCTTACATAATGGTAGTGTGCTTGCTCCTTGCATGAAACATAGGATTGCTTGCCAAGTAAATACTTGACATGTTATCATCGTATATAGGGATGGTTCCAACTTGCACTTCAAAATCAGCCAAAAGCTTTATAAATCCACATTGCTTCACATGTGGAAAATGCTATTCCTCTATATTCAGCCTCCATGGATGAAAGTGCAACAATAGGTTGTTTCTTTGAGCTCCATGTGATAGGTTTGCTTCCCATCATGAACACATAACCTGAGGTTGATCTCCTATCTTCCTTTGAACCTGCACAATCAGTATCGCTAAAGCCTTTGACCTGCAATTCTTCATCAAACTTGAAACAAAGCATGACTAACTGTATGCTTTATGTATCTCAACACTCTCTTGGCTGAATTTAAATGTTCACTTTTCGAGGCTTGCATAAACTGAGAAAGTACACCAACAACATAAGATAAATCAGGTCTTGTAATGTTTGCATAGATTAATGATCCTACAATGCTTCTATATGTCATTACATCTTCCAATAGTTCTCCATCATTTGAGCAAATCTTTGTATTTGTGTCCATGGGTTGAGTGAGTGGTTTGCATTCACTCATTCCAAATCTGAAAAGAACATCCAACAAGTACTTCCTTTGCATCAAGTAGATGCCACTCTTTCCATAAACAACTTCAATTCCTAAAAAATATTTCAGCTCTCCAAGATCTAAAATTTTAAACTCCTTGCCAAGCTTCCTTTTGATATCTTTAATCCCTGTAACATCATTTCCTGTTATGATGAGGTCATCGACGTATATGCGAATATATATCTCTCTACTTTCTTTCTTCTTCATGTACAATGAAGGATCTGCACTACTTGGGTTGTATCCACACTTAGTTAGATATTCTACCAATCTCTGATTCCATGCTCTTGGTGCTTGCTTCAAGCCATAAAGTGCCTTTTTCAAACTATAAACAAATTCTAGATGGTTTTCATCTTCAAATCCAACAATTTGACTCATGTGTACCTCTTCTTGTAGTTCTCCATTAAGAAAAACATTTTTGATGTCAAGTTGATATAATGGCCATCTCCTTGAAGCACCAATTGGTATTAATGTTCTGATTGTTCTCATCTTGTAGCAGGGCTGAAAACTTCATCATAATCTATGCCTTGTGTTTGTTTAAATCCTTTGGCAACTAATCTAGCTTTATATCTAGCTAGTGAACCATCAACATTCCTCTTTACTTTAAACATCCATTTGTTTGGAACAATCTTCATACCTTCTTTCTTTGGCACTAGCTCCCATGTGTGATTATCTTTGAGAGCTTTGATCTCCTCTTTCATAGCTTGCTTCCATTCCTTTTGTGTGCAAGCTTCTTCATATGTCTCAGGCTCTTTGTCTTTGATAACTTGCATCATGTATGCAAAATGTTTCGCCATGAAACTATCATAACTCAGCCTTTGAGTTGGATACCTTGTCCTTGAAGATCTTCTTTCATTGCCTTTAGAAAGTTGCTTCTTTAACATATTCAGCTTTACCCTCAGAGTGATTACCTCTTCATATTCTTCTTCACTTACATCTATCTCACTATTTCGAGTAGCACTTGCTTCTTTGACTCTACTATGAGCTCAATTCAGAGACAAAGAATGACTCTCCCTCCACGTTGAACATTCTTCATTTGATGTAGATGCCTCTGGACCTGAAACCTTTGTGCTTGATTGTTGAACTTCTCTTTGATTTGTTCCTGCATAATCATCATAATCTTCTTCAAGAATCTTTTCCTTTCCTTTATCTTCATACCATGGTCTTAGTTCATCAAAGACCACATCTCTTGAGACTCTTACTTCCTTTGTTCTAGGGTTGTAACACTTGTATCCATTTTGCTGTGAAGAGATGGATAGGTATGTGCTTGAAGATGAAGAGGTGTTGCAAAATCCTTGATCTACACCAGCCAAATGAACTCCAAGAGTATATGGTGGGCCCTTTTAGCTTGCCAATGGATGTATTAGACACCCTATGTACCTTGGAAGATCACTCTCAAAAAGATAGATCAAAACAGATAAGTTGGATTTAGCTCAGAGGTGAAAACTTGCTATTCTTGGTTCATACACATGTCCAGTGTTTTACATAATTCTCTGAGCACAGCAGCAATTAGCTTAATTCCTCTTGGGGAAGTCTGGGCAACTTAAAGATCTAACTTTCAAGAGTAATCGCATCAAAAATAATAAACCACACACTGAGAATGAGTTTTAACAAGTGATAACATCATCCCGATTTTCACGGGCTGCTACAGTTTGCGACTAGTGAGCAGAAAAATAAAGATAACTAAAAATTTAGGAATTCAATGATTATGAAAATTTGTATGGTTATACTAGACAGTACACGGAAGCCAACAAGCTTTAAATCACTGAATTTGGATAAGTAACCACTGAGAAATGGCTCTGACACGATGAGTGAAAAAGTCGGGTGCCTGACAGAGAAGTGATGATGAACAGACTCTGTTGACTTCAAATGAACATAACTGAAGATTGCAACATCCAAATGACATGAAAATTTGTGAGCATATATTAGACTGATAGAGCTAACTTTACCAAGTTAAATCATTGGAAATGATGCACCAAGCTCAGAGAAAACATCTCTGCAAGCTGACTAAGAAAACTGAGAGTAATGGCAGTGAGTAGTACACTTCACAAGAACATGGAAAGATGAACTCAAATAATCATGAAAATGAAAGTATATTGCTTGTACAATACAATGACTTACTGATACATATGTGTGCCTTGTAATCACACCTTGATATGGCATAAAGCTCAGCTCTTGGAGGTCTTCACATAGGTCTCTCTAACCACGACTAAAACTGCCATCTATTTATAGTTGAGTTTGGGAGGCTAACTTCCCTCAATCACTCTCCAATCAATCAATGATTGATTTGATTCTCTACCTACCACAAATCATGAATTCGTGGCTCCTCTTTCCATTCTTGATCAAGTGGACTCAACCACTTAAGATTCTTTCACTTTTACATTAAGTAAACTCTTCAAAAGTTACAAGAGGTAGTTCACAAGTGAACTTTACATAGTCTTCATTTTAAGGCTTTTTCTATGACTTTGTGGGACTCAAGCCAATACTTAGGCTTGTCATAGACTTGCTCCAACAGCTCCCACTCAAGCCAAGTATGCTTGAGGTCTTCAATCTTCCAAGATTACCTGCAAACCAATCATAGCCTTGAATTTGCAAACCTTTGTACCATCCAATGCTTTGGTTAGAATATCTGCACATTGTTGATGAGTGGACACATATGATATTTGAATCTCTTTGCTTAGAACCTTCTCTCATACATAGTGATAATGAACTTCAATATCTTTAGTCCTTGCATGAAAAATAGGATTAGCAGCCAAATGAATAGAACTCATATTGTCACCAAAAATAGTTGGAGTTCCAAACTCCAATCCAAGATCTTTGAATAATGTCTTCATCCACATAGCTTCTTGTGTAGCTATGGCAAGACCTCTATATTTAGCTTCAGTAGAAGAGAGAGCAACTGTGGGTTGCTTCTTGGATGACCATGAAATAAGCTTTGAACCTGCAAAGGTAAGATAACCTGAAGTGCTCCTTCTATCTTCCTTGGAGCCAGCCCAATCTGCATCAAAAAATAGCTTCAAACCTAAATCAGATACATAAGGATAATAAAGTCCTTCATTTATGGTTCCTTTGAGATACTTGAGAATCCTTTTGGCAGCATCCATGTGTGGTTTCCTTGGTGTGTGCATAAATTGACTTAGCACACTCACACTGTAACATATATCTACTCTTGTCAATGTGGCATAGTTGAGACTACCCACTAGACTTTGATATGATGTGATGTCCTCTATGAGTTCACCTTCATGTGAGCTCAATTTGTGATTGACCTCCATTGGAGTACCTGCAATCTTACAATCTTGCATCTTGAATTTTGCAAACATGTCCTTAATGTACTTCCTTTGAGTGAGAAACAAACCATGATCTTTGTAGACAACTTCCAAACCTAGGAAGTAGGTAAGTGAACCCAAATCACTTATCTTGAACTCTTCTCTCATCTAATCTTTGATCTTCTTCATACCATCTGCATCATTTCCTGTCAATATAATATCATCTACATATACACATAGGTAGATGACCTCGGAATTACTCTTCTTAATAAAGAGTGAAGGATCTGCCTTGCTTGGTTGAAAGCCTTTGTCCTGCAAGAATGAAACAAGCCTGAAATTCCAAGCTCTTGGAGCTTGCTTGAGACCATACAATGCTTTGTTAAGTTTACACACATAATCAGGATAAACTTGATTCTCAAAACCAGGTGGTTGTGCCATATATACCTCTTCTGTTATCCAACCATTCAAGAATGTATTCTTTACATCTAGTTGAAGTATCTTCCAATTCTTGGAAGAGGCAATACTAAGCAAAACCCTAATAGTAGGCATCTTTGCCACAGGAGAGAAAGTCTCCTCATAATCAATTCCCTGAGTTTGTGCAAAGCCTTTTGCCACAAGCCTTGCCTTATACCTGTTAATTGAACCATCAGAATTCTTCTTGAGTTTATAGACCCATCTTGAGCCTATTACCTTCATGGATGAAGTCTTGGACACCAAATCCCAAGTGTTGTTTTCCTCAAGTGCTTCAATCTCTTCCTTCATTGTAGAATGTTTAGTTACTAATGAGGTGTCAAACCCATACCTTTTTGGTTTTTTCTTTTCCCTCATAGATTTTCTTAGGCCATGATGTGATGATTCTGCCTCATGTCCAAGTTCCTGCAATTTTGCTTTACCTTTAGACTTCCATGCTTTGATCTTTTCCATGTGAGATTCTTCATCATCCTCCGAGGTGTCTTGTTCTTCAATCTTTGGTTGTTCTCTACCAAGCTTTGGAAAATCTTCTTCAAGATCATATGGTAAATTGATCTTCCTGCATGAATCTTCATACCATGAATTGTTCTCATCAAAAACTACATCTCTGCTTACCAAGAATCCTTTGTTGGTAGGGTTGTATAACCTGTAGCCCTTTTGATTGTTGTCATATCCAATAAATACACACCTTTCTGCCTTTGGATCCATCTTGCCTCTAACCTGTGAAGGAACATGAGCAAAAGCAATACATCCAAAAATTTTACAATGATCTAAGCTTGGTCTTCTTCCATACCAAGCCTCATATGGAGTCATCCCATCAAGGGATTTTAAAGGCAACCTGTTAATCAAGTAAGTGGCTGTAGATATAGCCTCAGCCCATAAGTAATTAGGTAAATGCTTTTCATTTAACATAGACCTTGCAGCTTCAACAATTGTCCTATTCCTCCTTTCTACCACTCCATTTTGCTCAGGAGTGTACCTTGTAGTTACCTCTCTTTTGATTCCTCTTTCTTGAAGAAAAGAATCAAACTCATGGGAGAAGTATTCTCCCCCTCCATCTGACCTTAGCCTTTTTAGTGACTTACCTGTTTGATTCTCCACAAGAGCCAAATATCTTTTGAAACATGAAAAAACTTCATCTTTGTGTTTCATAAAGAATAGGATAGTCCATCTGCTGCAATCATCAATATACGAAACATAATACCTTGATCCAAATATTGAAGCTTCCTTGCTAGGTCCCCATACATCTGTATGAACCAACTCCAAGAGATCTCCATGCATATAACCTTTCTTCATGAATGGTAACCTGTGAGACTTTCCAAATTGACATGCACTACACTTATAAATCATATGTTGTTTTGACAAATTAGGAAGTCCAAGTACACTTTGGTCCCTGCAGATTTGCTTTAATGACCTTTCACCAATATGTGCTAACCTTTTGTGCCATACTTCCAATTCTGTGAGTGTCTGACTACCATAATTAAAGAGAGCAATGTTTCTAGTGTCCTGTAATTCAAATGTGAACAATCTACCTGTCTTTTCACCTTTTGCAATTCTTTTGAATCCTTGACTTGGATCTTCAACAAATGCTCTTGCTTTTGTGAACCTGACTTGCAACCCTTTCTCTACTATCTTCCCAACACTTATCAAATTCTTTGTAATGGTAGGGACATAGAGTACCTTAGTGAGTAGGTTGATGTTTCCATCAGGTGCTTTGACATTGCCTATTTTCTCCACAGGATGTTTTGTATCATCTCTTGTTTGTACCTCATGCTTATTCCTTGGATCTTCTAAATCTGATAGGAGTGCCACATTTCCTGCCACATGATTTGAACAACCTGAATCTATGTAGAAAACATGCTCATCAGATTTACCTTGTGGCATAGCCATGTTCATGATCAATAATGAATCCTCTTTGTTTGAGTCTTCTGTGTAGTTATTGTAGTCTCTCCTTCCTTTGTAGCCTCCTTGATAGTTTGAATGATTGTAGTTGTTGTAGTTGCCATGGTAGTTGTTGAACCTTCCTCTTGAGTAGCCATAACTTCCTCTATTGTATCCTCTGCCTCTTTGATTCCTGGAATTCCTAAAGCAATTTTCAGTTGTATGTTTAGTTAATCCACAAATAGAACATGAGTTGGAGTCTTGGGATCTCCCCCTGCCTTGTCTACCTCCTCTTCCTCTACCTCTGCCATGTCTTCCTCTACCTGCATAGTTAGCTTGATATGTACCTGCTTCATCATCCACTTTCTTTGCCTTTCCTTTGTTATCTTTAGACTTGCTTTTATCCGTGTATAAAGCTGAAGATTGATTACCTTTAAAGCTTTCTCCATTTTTTATAAGCTTTGCCTCTTGAGTAAGTAGTTGTCCAATCAGTGTATTGAAATCAGGTACATGTATGTCCATGTACAAATCCATAGCTGTGGTGAATGCTTCCCACTTGTCATCTGCCTTCAAGCCATTGATGACCTGCCTTACAATTTGCTCTTCATCTATTACCTCTCCAATGCTTCCCAACTGATCCGCTATGTCCTTGAGATTTGTGACAAAATCAGTCACATTTTGTTTGGGAGCCTTCTTGAGAGTTGTGAAATCCAGCCATAGTTGATGCTTCCTAGCTTTGGTACTTGAAGAAAAGAAAGCTTCAAGTGCATCCCACACTTCTTGAGATGTCTTACAACTCCTAATGTGAGGCAACAAAAAATCTGAGATAGAGTTGAGGAGATAAGACCTTGCAAGTGCATCCTTGGAGCACCATGTGCTCAATCTTTCTTGCTCTTCTTGTGTTGGTTGACTTTTGTTCCTGAAACTTGGCATAACTTCATCTCCAGCCACATAACCATATAAACTTCTACCTTGGAGATAAGCTTCCATTCTTAATGACCAAGCTGAGTAGTTACCTCTGTCCAATTGGTCAATTGATGAAGGAAATCCATCTGCCATGTTGTCCAACCTTGCTTTGATACCACTGTGAAGAGATGGATAGGTATGTGCTTGAAGATTAAGAGGTGTTGCAAAATCCTTGATCTACACCAGCCAAATGAACTCCATGAGTATATGGTGGGCCCTTTCAGCTTGCCAATGGGTGTATTAGACACCCTATGTACCTTGGAAGATCACTCTCAAAAAGATAGATCAAAACAGATAAGTTAGAGTTAGCTCAGAGGTGAAAACTTGCTATTCTTGGTTCATACACCTGTCCAGTGTTTTACATAATTCTCTTAGCACAGCAACAATTAGCTTAATTCCTCTTGGGGAAGTCTAGGTAACTTAAAGAGCTAACTTTCAAGAGTAATCTCATCAAAAATAATAAACCACACACTGAGAATGAGTTTTAACAAGTGATGACATCATCCCGATTTTCACGGGCTCCTACAGTTTGAGACCAGTGAGCAGAAAAATAAAGATAACTCAACATTTAGGAATCCAATGATTATGCAAATTTGCATGTTATACTAGACAGTAAGCTGAATCCAACAAGCTTTAAATCACTGAATTTGGATAAGTAACCACTGAGAAATGGCTCTGACAAGATGAGTGAAAAAGTCGGGTGCCTGACAAAGAAGTGAAGATGAACAGACCCTGTTGACTTAAAATGAACATAACTGAAGATTGCAACATCCAAATGACATGAAAATTTGTGAGCATATAGTAGACTTATAGAGCTAACTTTATCAAGTTAAATCACTGGAAATGATGCACCAAGCTCAGAGAAAACATCTCTGCAAGCTGACTGAGAAAATTGAGAGTAATGGCAGTGAGTAGTACACTTCACAAGAACATGGAAAGATGAACTCAAATAATCATGAAAATGGAAGTATATTGCTTGTACAATACAATGACTTTTTGATGCATATGTGTGCCTTGTAATCACACCTTGATATGGCATAAAGCTCAGCTCTTGGAGGTCTTCACATAGGTCTCTCTAACCACGACTAAAACTACCATCTATTTATAGTTGAGTTTGGGAGGCTAACTTCCCTCAATCACTCTCCAATCAATCAATGATTGATTTGATTCTCTACCTACCACAAATCACGAATTCGTGGCTCCTCTTTCCATTCTTGAGCAAGTGGACTCAACCACTTAAGATTCTTTCACTTTTACATTAAGTAAACTCTTCAAAAGTTACAAGAGGTAGTTCACAAGTGAACTTTACATAGTCTTCATTTTAAGGCTTTTTCTATGACTTTGTGGGACTCAAGCCAATACTTAGGCTTGTCATAGACTTGCTCCAACATTTGCTCTGTCGAGTAGCCAATGAAAATGCATTTTTATGACCTTGGTTCCATCTTTGTTCTAACTTCTTGGGGAATGTGAACAAAGCAAACACATCCAAACACTTTGAGGTGTGTAAGATTAGGTTTCTTACTAGAATATACCTCCTCTAGAGTCAAGTGATGTATTCCTGATGTTGTGCACCTATTCACCAAGTAAATGGCGGTTGTGGTAGCTTCAACCCAATAGTTCAATGGTACCTTCATCTCGTTGAGCATGCATCTTGCAATTTCAGCAATTTCCTTACTTTTCCTCTCAGCTACTCCATTTCGTTTGGTGTATACCTACAAGTAAACTGCCTTTTGATCCCATTCTCTTGTAGAAAATCTGAAAATTCTTTAGAGAAGTATTCTGCTCCACCATCGGACCTTAAGTTTTGATAGACCTTCCTGTCAACTTCAACTTTGAGTCTTTTGAATATACAAAACACCTCTGATTTTTGCTTCATACAACACAGCCATACCTTTCTTGAGTGATCATCAATGAATGTGACAAAAAATCTATTACCAGCCATTGATGCCTCTTGGGTTGGTCCCCATACATCCATATGTATCAAGTCCAAGACATTTGGGGCCACATAATTGCTCCTCTTGAATGGCTACGTCATTTGCTTTCCTAGTTGACAAGCTTCATATAACTCATGTAGTCCAATGCTATTAAATTTTGGAAGACCTCTTACCACTTCATGTTTTCTTATGTCCTTCAACTTGGAATGTTGATGTGTCTTATTCTTTTGTACCATAAGTCTAGCTCTGAAATCTTCTTGTTCCCACATTGAATGTACATGACCTTTCCATGTGGATGTTGGATGTCCAATGTGAACATCTTTCCTTCTCTTATACCTCAAGCAATGACCTTGAAGCCTTCCTTTGGATTCTTTATGAGGCACCCATTCTCATTGAATATGACATGATAACCCTTCTCTACCATTTGTCCTACTGAAATCAAGTTCTTTGAAATTGTAGGAACATGAAGAACATTAGATAGTACCTTTGCTCTACTTGTATCTCCGAGCCTTATATCTCCAATATGTTCAATCATGTGTTGATTATCATAACCAATTTGAATACATCCTTTTCCACTTGGTACTTGTAGATTAGTGAACAAACTTCCTCGGCATGACATATGGTTACTACAACCTGAATCAATGTACCATTTTTTGTCATCTTCACAAGAGCTTCTATACTCATGTCTCATTGCAAGTAGTGTGTTCTTGCTTCCTTCACTTGAGGTGCTTGCATAGTTGCTTTGGCTCCTTTGATTGCCTCCATTTGGTCTTCCATTCTTCAACCAACAATCACTAGCATATTTTCCTACTTTACCACAATGATAGCATGTTATACCTTTATGAGAATTGTAGGAGCCTCGGCCTCTTCCTCTAGTTCTACCTCAACCTCTTCCTTGTATGTTGGCATTTGATGCATCCTTGTTGACTTCCGAATTGTTTTGATTGTAGTTGGAGCTGTTGTGACCTCTTCCTTTTCCTCTTGAGCCTCCTCTTGAGTTCCTTCCTTTAACTCGACCTGCATATAACATTTGGTTGTGGCCGTCCTTTCCTTTGGGGACACCAAAGCTAAGCTCTTTTGTGACAAGATGAGGGATTAGTTGTTCAAAACCTGGATATGCATATTTCAAGTTAATGGAAGTTATAAAAGGCATCTATCTTTCATCTTCTCTCAATCCATTGAGAGTATAACACAACAAGATCTTCTTCTTCAACCATTGTGCCAATAGAAGCTAAAGCATCACTTAGCTCCTTAATCTTCAAAGTATATTCAGCTATGGATTGACTCGAAGTTTTCTTGATTGTGTTCAACCCATTCTTGAGTTGAAGTTTCCTAACTTTGGTATTTGTTGAATACATCCTTTCAAGAGTTTCCCAAGCATCCTTAGCTTTCTCTAGATGTTGAACATGCCCTACCATGGCATTAGTAATGACTTGTGAATGAGGAACATGACTCTCCTATTCCTCTCTACCCATTCTTTTGCTTGCGTCCTTTGGACCGATGGCCATAGCTTGATTTATTTGAGGTTGAGCATCATCACCACTCACAATACCCCACAAGGCTTTGCACATTAGGTAGTTGTTTGTTCTAGACTTCTACACGGGATAGTTATCCTTATCCAATTTCTCTACCTGCTGACCTAAGTCAGCCATTGAAGACTATCAAAAGCTTTGAGAGTTACCTCGAATAGTTATATTGTCCTTTGCTCTTGTGTTTGTGAAGCTCCCCCTTGTCTTGTAGATCCTCTTTTGCTTTGCTTTAACTCCAACTCTCTTGATGAAGCTTCAACACCAAGTTTTCTCTAATACCAACTGCGGAGAATGAGTTCTCCTATGCGCAACAAAAATGTGTAGTGAACCCTTGTATGTCCAACACTTGGACAAATAGTTGCACCTTAGACAGCTTGTTGCTCTCAATACAAAACTTGAATGGACATGTGCCTTTACTGAATCAAAGTAGACAAAGAGAGATTTCTAACAAGCTATAAATGACTTAATTTGGACAAGTCTTGATTAGGAAACACAACCAATGAAGATGAACTACCTATGCACACAAGTATGCTGAAGAATTGAATTTCACTCTTGGATATATTTGAGTTAGAAAATGTAGACACACATAGCTTTCCAATAAGCTACAAATTAAGTTATTTGGATGCATTTTGATTAGGAAACTCAACTTACCAAAATAGACCACTTGTGCACACAAGTATACTAAAAAAATGGACCTCACTCTCTGATAGATATCTCACAAAATGTACGTTCTTCGAATGAGACATTTGGAATAGAGAACATACATGCAAAGAGCTTTCCAATAAACCAAAAATCAAGCAATTTAGATACGGTTTTGTTGGGAAACGTAACCAACCAAATTAGACTACCTATCTACACATGTATGCTAAAAAATGGGGCTCCAAACTTTGACTAATATCTCACAGAATATATAAGATTTGAAGGAGATATTTGAGATAAATAAAATTCACAAGCTAAGCTTTCCAATGAGTGTTTAAATACAAGAAATGGGTACATATACACTAAGATATGAGCTTCACAACAGAGCTATGTACAAAGTGACATGCGGTTGGAAGGAGTCTATGGGAAGACAAAATGACAAAATGACGAGATCCAACTATTGGGAGCTCTTGCCTCTTTCTTTCCTTCTTTATAACGTGCTCTCACTCCACTTTTATAACCAATGATCATGTGAAGAAGTTTGTGCCTCCTTCTTAACTCACCACTTTGCCCACAACATGCCACTGACTACAAGGCAGATATTGTATCTTTTACTCATCATGAATTTTGACTAGACTTTTTTTTTCTTTTTTTCTTTTCCCATCTTTTCCTTTATCTTTATATTTGGTAAATTTAACCAAGAATAGCTCATACGAAAATGAGCTATACATTTATCTTCAACATCTTTGATATATCTGAGAACTCTTTGACCTGCAATCCAATGTGGATCCTTTGGACAATGAATGAATTGTGACAAAACTGTTGGGAAAGATGGATGGATGATCCAGGAAACTGAGTAGGTACTACTAAACCTGCTTTGTACCAGCCCTCTTTGGCTTCAGACTTGATTAGTAGACTTCCTTATCTTTCAAATGACACCAAGAAATAGCCTATGTCCTTTGGAAATGAAGTGTGTAATGATTGAATCAAAACAGATAACTTTGGAAGTCACAAACTCAAGAAAACCTTCTATTTTGGTCTTGACACCTGCTCAATGTTTTGCTCAGTGTGACCATCACAGTAGCAATTGATAAAATTCCTTCTAGGGGTATTCAACTAGCTTAGTAAGCTAAAATTTGCAAGTGGAATGATGTAAAATAATGAACTATGCTAAGAGAAATTAATTTAGCAAGATTTGGTATACCCTCGACTTTTTAGGACTGTAGCAGAGATAGACGAGTGAGCACCTCGACACTGCTTTCTCTGAATTGGCTGAATGAAATCACTTCCAACTTTGTCAGCATGTAGATGACTTTGAGCTTAATCCAACAAGCTTTGAATCACTGAATTTGGTAGAGTATTGGCTGAGATATGCCCTTCACAAGTTGACAGACTTTGGAGTAGACAATCAGTGAGCACAGAGATGAATGATGTAAATGTATCTATAAATTAACACTTGTGTACAATCCCATTGGCATGACAAGCATTGCCTAATGGTGTAGAGAGGTGTAGACTATGATGTAGTGCTCACACACACTCAATGACAGTAGAATGAAGCTCGGGAGTAATGTCTCTCACCGTGACTTTTCAAGTTCACCTTTTATATGGAATGTGTAAGAATTTGAATTCAAATTCAAATTCTTGGCTCCTTCTAATCAAGCTTCTAAAAACTTGGAGATATTCTCTCAATCAAGTGAACTAACTTTTCCACGAATCATTTGGGTAGGTGATTACAAAAGATTCCAAGTCAAATTGACTTTTACAATGAGGTGAAGTGGTAAGTAATCACTAGCATATGTTCCTATGATTCTTCATGCATGTAGAGTCTTCATGATATCTTCCAAGCCAAATGTGTAGGCTTGTCATTTACACCAACAGATCCCCCGCAAGCCAAACATTTTGGCTTAATTCTTCATCCTCAATCTTCAAGTATATCCTGCAATCCAATCATAGATTTGAACCTGCAAAGTTTGGTTCCATCCAAAGCTTTAGTCAGCAAATTTGCACATTGCATATTGGTTGACACATAGGTTAGCTGAATGTCCTTGCTTAGCAACTTCTCCCTCACATAATGATAATGAACTTCTATGTGTTTGGTCCTGGCATGATAGATAGGATTAGCTGCAAGTTGAAGAGAACTTGTATTATATCCAAAGATAATTGGAGGCCTAGTATATAAGCCCAATTCTGTGTACAAAAGCTTAATCCAAATTGCTTCTTGAGTGGCATTAGCTATCCCTCTATACTCTGCTTCTGTAGAAGACAATGCAACAGTTGGTTGCTTTTTTGCAGACCATGAAATTGGTTTGTCACCTGCAAAAGAAATGTATCTAGAAGTGCTTCTTCTATCATCCTGGCATCCTGCCCAATCTGCATCTGAATAAACTTTTATATCAATATCTGAAGTGTAAGGAAAGTATAAACCATGGTTCTGTGTACCCTTGAGATACTTCAAGATCCTTTTTGCAGCCTCTAAGTGAGGTATCCTTGGTTTGTGCATGAATTGACTTAGCACACTAACTCCATATGCAATATCAATTCTAGTTAAGGTAGCATAGTTCAAGCTACCCACCATGCTTTGATAACTTGTAATGTCTTGGACTTCATCACCTTCATGAGCACTTAGCTTTAGGTTCACCTCCATTGAAGTGCTAGCTGCTTTAGCATCCTGCAAGTGAAATTTCTTCAACATGTCCTGCACATACTTCTTCTGAGTAATGTATATCCCTGAATTAGTGTAGACTAATTCAAGTCCCAAAAAATACTTCAATAATCCAAGATCATTGATCTTGAATTCCTTCATCATCTGGCTTTTGATGCTTCTGATTCCATTGACATCATTACCTGTAATGATGATGTCATCAACATAAACACAAAGATAGATTACCTCTAAATTACTTCTCTTAATGAACAGAGAAGTGTCAGCCTTACTCATGACAAAACCTTGGTCTTGGAGGTATGTAGTTAGCCTGTAATTCCATGCCCTAGGTGCCTGCTTCAATCCATATAAAGCCTTCTTTAATTTGCAAACATAAGTTAACTTCTTAGGGTCTTCATAGCCAGGAGGTTGTGACATATAAACCTCTTCTGAGATCCATCCATTCAAGAAAGCATTCTTGACATCCAATTGGTACATGTTCCAATTCTTCGATGCAGCCACACCCACCAACACTCTGATTGTTGGCATCTTGGCCACAGGAGAAAATGTTTCTTCATAGTCAATGCATTGGGTTTGTGCAAAACCCTTGGCTACTAAACTAGCCTTGTACCTGTTAATTGTGCCATCAGAATTTCTTTTCAATTTATAGATCCATCTGGATCCTATTACCTTCATGGAGTCCTTCTTGGGTACTAACTCCCATGTATCACTCTCCTTGAGTGCTTCAATCTCCTCATCCATAGCTTCTTTCCATTCTGATTTGGTGATTGCTTCTTCATATGAACCTGGTTCTTCATTTGACAAATCCTTTGCAAGATAAATTGAATGTTTAGTAACAAGAGATGTATCATACCCATATCTGATAGGTTTTTTGCTTTCTCTTTGAGACCTTCTGATTGATTGAGTTGAAGATTCTGGTATGTCCTCAAGCTTCTTCATCTTCATTTTGCCTTTGGACTTCCATGCCTTGAACTCTTCAAGGTTGATTGTATATTCATCATCTGAACTTGAGTCTTCTTTCTGAGTTGGTTCCTCCTTTGTAAGTTTTGGAAATTCCTCTTCCAAATCATAGGGTAGTTTGACCTTCCTGCATTCATTCTCATACCAAGAATCATTCTCATCAAAGATCACATCTCTGCTTACCATAAATCCCTTATTGGCAGGGTTATAAAACCTGTAACCTTTTTTATTTAAATCATATCCAATGAAAATACATTTTTCAGCCTTTGGATCTAGCTTTCCTCTTACCTGTGAAGGAATGTGTACATATGCTACACATCCAAAAATTTTGCAGTGATCCAATGATGGTCTCTTACCATGCCATGCTTCATATGGTGTCATACCATCAAGTGACTTTGATGGTAACCTGTTTATGAGATAGGTGGCAGTCGAAACACACTCTGCCCATAGATAGTTAGGTAATTTCTTCTCATTAAGCATAGATCTAGCTGTCTCAACAAACCTATTTCTTCTTTCAGCTACCCCATTCTGTTCAGGAGAGTACCTTGTGTTTATTTCCCTTTTGATGCCTCTTTCCTGCAAGAAGTCCTCAAATTCATTGGAGAAGTGCTCACCTCCTCCATCTGACCTTAGCCTCTTCAAAATTCCTTCCTGTCTGATTTTCAACTAATGCAAGATATTTCTTAAAACAATTAAATACCTCATCCTTGTGCTTCATAAAGTATAATACAGTCCATCTGCTATAGTCATCAATAAAAGACACATAGTACCTTGAACCTGAGACTGAGGGGTCTTTGCTAGGTCCCCATACATCTGTGTGTACAAGCTCTAGATAGTCTTCATGCATATATCCTTTCTTGGAGAAGGGTAACCTGTGAGACTTACAAAATTGACAAGCACCACACTTGTAAATCATATGTTGTTTGGATACATTAGGTATCCCAAGCACACATTGGTCCCTGCACATTTGCGTCAAGGTCCTTTCTCCTATGTGCCCTAATCTCTTGTGCCAAATCTCAAGCTCTGAAAGTGTCTGATCCTTATAACTGTATAATGCAATATTTTTTGTATCTTCCAACTCAAAAGTGAAAAGTCTACTTGATTTTTCTCCTTTAGATATCCTTTTGAATCCATGTCTTGGGTCCTCCACAAATGCTCCATACTGATTGAATCTGACCTGCAACCCTTTCTCTACAATCTAACCAACACTCATTAAGTTCTTTGTAATTGTAGGTACATAAAGTACTCTGCTCAACAAATTCTGATTACCATCACAAGTTTTCACATTTCCAACTTTAACTACAGAATGCTTTGTATCATTACCTGTTTGGACTTGGTGTTTACCTTTTGGTTCCTCAAGATCAGAGAGTAGTGCCACATTACCAGCCACATGATTTGAACACCCTGAATCAATATAGAATAAGTGATCATCATTTGTACATGACTTTGAAGTCATGTTCATGATCAAGAGAGAGTCATCCTGCTCCTCTTTGTAGTTGTTGTAGTCCTTTCTGTTTCTGAATCCTCCTTGGTAGTTGCCATTGTAATTGTTGTTGTAGTTGTTGTTATAATTGTTGTTGTGGCCTTGGTGATGGTTGAACCTTCCTCTAGACTGAGAGTATCCACCTCTTTGGTAGCCTCTTCCTCTCTGATTTTTGTAATTCCTGTAACACTCATCTGTGGTGTGATTTGATAAGCCACAAATGTTACATGGTGATGAATTATAGGGTCTCCCCCTACCTTTCTTACCTCCTCTGCCCCTACCTCTTGAAGATCTACCTCTCCCTGCATAGTTGGCTTGGGAGGTAGAGCCTTCATCTTCCACCTTCTTACTCTTACCTTTATCCTTAGACTTCTTATCAGTGTATAGGGCAGAAGAGTTGTTACCTTTGGATGTATCTCCATTCTTTGTGAGCTTTGCTTCATGTGTAAATAGTTGTCCCATGAGAGTTGTAAGATCTGGAGTGTGCATGTCCATGTAGAGATCCATTGCAGTGGTGAAGCTTTCCCACTTGTCATCAGCCTTGATCCCATTGATTACCTGCCTTATAATTTGTTCCTCTTCAATCTCTTCTTCTATGCTTGCTAACTGATCAGCAACATCTTTGATCTTGTTCAGGAATTCTGAAACAGCTTGCTTAGGTTGCTTCCTTAGTGTTGTGAATTCAATCCACAATTGATTTTTCCTAGCCCTTGTATTGGAGGAAAAATATGATGACAAGGTTTCCCAAGTCTCTTGGGAAGTCTTACAATTTCTGATATGAGGTAAAAGAAAGTCAGATATAGAGTTGAGTAGATAAGACCTTGCCAATGCATCCCTTGCACACCATGTGTTGAGTTTTTCTTGCTCCTCCTTGGTTGGCAAACCTCTTGCTTTGAATGAGAGAAATTCCTCATCTCCTGAGATGTATCCATAGAGACTCCTTCCTTATAAGTAGGTCTTCATCCTTAGAGACCAAGCTTGATAGTTGTTCCTGTCCAATCTGTCAATAAATGAAGGAAAACCATCTCCCATTTTACCTTATTTGCTCTGATACCACTATTGGGAAAGATGGATGGATGATCCAAGAAACTGAGTAGGTACTGCTAAACCTGATTTGTACCAGCCCTCTTTGGCTTCAAAATTGATTAGTAGACTTCCTTAGCTTTCAAATGACACCAAGAAATAGCCTATGTCCTTTGGAAATGAAGTGTGTAATGATTGAATCAAAACAGATAACTTTGGAAGTCACAAACTCAAGAAAACCTTCTATTTTGATATTGACACCTGCTCACTGTTTTGCTCAATGTGACCAGCACATTAGCAATTGGTAAAATTCCTTCTAGGGGTATTCAATTAGCTTAGTAAGCTAAGATTTGCAAATGGAATGATGTAAAATAATGAACTATGCTAAGAGAAATTAATTTATCAAGATTTGGTATACCCCCGACTTTTTAGGACTGTAGTAGAGATAGACCAGTGAGCACCTCGACGATGCTTTCTCTGAATTGGCTGAATGAAATCACTTCAAACTTTTTCAGCATGTAGATGAGTTTGAGCTTAATCCAACAAGCTTTGAATCACTGCGTTTGGTGGAGTATTGGCTGAGATATGCCCTTGACAAGTTGACAGACTTTGGAGTAGACAATCAATGAGCACAGAGATGAATGATGTAAATGTATCTATAAATTAACACTTGTGTACAATCCCATTGGCATGAAAAGCATTGCCTAATGGTGTAGAGAGGTGTAGACTATGATGTAGTGCTCACACACACTCAATGACAGTAGAATGAAGCTCGGGAGTAATGTCTCTCACCGCGACTTTTCAAGTTCACCTTTTATATGGAATGTGTAAGAATTTGAATTCAAATTCAAATTCTTGGCTCCTTCTAATCAAGCTTCTAAAAACTTGGAGATATTCTCTCAATCAAGTGAACTAACTTTTCCATGAATCATTTGGGTAGGTGATTACAAAAGACTCCAAGTCAAATTGACTTTTACAATGAGGTGAAGTGGTAAGTAATCACTAGCATATGTTCCTATGATTCTTCATGCATGTAGAGTCTTCATGATATCTTCCAAGCCAAATGTGTAGGCTTGTGATTTACACCAACAAAAACTCCCAATGCATAACTAAGATCACGTCTTGTTAGTGTAGCATAAATCAAACTACCCACAAGAGATTGATACTTCCTCATATATTTATATTTTGCACCATCATATTTACTGAGCTTATGGTTGACTTCTAGTGGAGTTGTAGCTTCCCTGCAATTTTCCATTCCAAAATTCTTCAATAAGCTCAGAAGATACCTTTCATGTGACACATATATGCCATGATCTGTATAAGTGACTTCCATTCCAAGAAAGTATGACAACTTTCCTAGGTCAGTGATCTTGAACTCTTTCTCAAGTAATCTTTTCACCTCCTTGATTCCTTCATTTGAAGTACATGTGATTATAATGTCATCTACATAAATACAAATGTAGATTGTACCTTCATCTATTCTTTTGATGAGTAGACTTGGATCTGCTTTTGAACTTTGATATCCAAGATCATTGAGATATTTCATCAGTCTATAGTTCCATGCTCTTGGAGCTTGCTTCAATCCATAGAATGCTCTTCTCAATTTGCAAACAAAATTTGGATACCTAGAATCTATAAACCCTTGAGGTTGTTCCATGTATACATCATCTGATATGTATCCATTCAAGAATGCATACTTTATATCCAATTGACTTAGAGTCCATCCTTTTGAAGTTGCAATAGCAATGACTATCCTTATAGTTAACATCTTAGCTATAGAACTAAATGTCTCATCATAATCTATGCCATAAGTTTAGGCACAGCCTTTCACCACCAGTCTAGCTTTGTATCTAGCTATAATTCCATCTACAAGCTTCTTCACTTTATAAACCCATTTATTTCCAATTACCTTCTTACCATTTGGTTTAGGAACAAGTTCCCAAGTCTTGTTCTCATCTGGTGCATTGAATTCTTCCTTCATTGCTTCTTACCTTTTGCTTCACCATAGTTTTGAGGTTCTTCATCATCTTTGACTATGTATGCATAATTCTTCTGAGTTGTGTAAGAAGTATCATAAGAATACTTTTTTGGTTGCCTTTTTGTCCTACTTGACCTCCTTGGTTCACATTCTTCATGTGTGTCTGGATACTCTCTTCATCAAATATAGGAGCTTTTTCATTTCTTCTTGCTAATACACTTTTGGATGTACTTGCTTGCATATAGTCTTTTTCTTCATTCACTTGCACACTTGATTTTCCTTTCTCACATCTTCTTACCTCTTCTTCAAATTCTTTAGCTGTATGACTTTGATCTGCATACCAACTTTTCTGTTCATCAAATGTAACATCTCTAGAAACAAGAAATTGTTTGGTTAGAGGATTCTACAACCTGTAACCCATCTGCTTTCCATCATAACCAAAAGACACATATTTTTTCTACCTTTGGTTCAAGTTTATGTCTATCTTGTGATGGCATATAAGCATATGCAATTGATCCAAACACTTTACAATGATCTAGTGTTGGTTGCTTACCCCACCGAGCTTCATATGGAGTCATTCCATTTAGAACTATACATGGTAATCTATTCACAAGATATGTAGCTGTATTTACAGCCTCAACCAAAAGATAATTTAGACAATTCTTCTCCTTCAGCATAGCTCTAGCAAACTCAACCAAAGTCGTGTTTCTTCTTTCTGCTACACCATTTTGTTGTGGTGTATACCTACGAGTTATTTCTCTCTTAATACCTGCATTCCAAAGATAATCATTAAACTCTTGGGAGAAGTATTCGCCCCCTCCATCAGACCTAAGTCTCTGAAGCTTTTGACCTGTGACTCTCTCTACATATGCATGAAAATGCTTGAAAGCACCAAACACTTCTGATCTTTCCTTCAAAACATACAAAGTTGTCCATCTTGTAGCATCATCAATGAAAGAACATAATACCTTGAGCCACTGATAGATCCTTCTTTTGTTGGTCCCCATACATCTGTATGAATGAGTTCTAGTACTCCATCATGGTTGAATCCTTTCTTTTGAAATGATAACCTATGTGCTTTACCCATCTGACATGCTTCACATTCATATATCATATGTTGACTTTGCACATTTGGTAGTCCTAGTACAGACTGATTTGCAACCATAGCTTTAATTCCTC
The DNA here is from genome assembly GCA_020310875.1 of Ceratopteris richardii. Classification (NCBI taxonomy): domain Eukaryota; kingdom Viridiplantae; phylum Streptophyta; class Polypodiopsida; order Polypodiales; family Pteridaceae; genus Ceratopteris; species Ceratopteris richardii. The sequence goes on along the minus strand of CM035414.1, from coordinate 86,016,423 downwards.
TTTCATTGAAATGACCTAATCTCTTATGCCAAAGATCATTCTGTAATCACTCCTTCACCATGTTGATATATTTAGGTAGTGATGTGTGTGAACACTCTAGGACCGTCGGGGCACTTTTTTCCCTCTTTAGGAGGCTTTTTTCCCCCGGCTTGTATATACGCCTATTGCCCTAATGGGCTACTTATCTTTGTACATTCTCTAGTAATACATTCAGTCTTGTGTGTTGTGCTCCAAGCTTCTTCTTCTTCCTTGTGCTGTTCGCGTGCTTCCGCAGACGTCTAACTCCAACAATTGGTATCAAAGCAGGTGGTCGCTTCTTCTAGGGTGCCGTCGACACTCGTCCGTTTGCAGTCTCAGATTCGCACGAAATTTGGTGAGCATACTCAGGGTGTTTCCGAGATCAAAACATCTTCGCTCTGTGGTGCCGAAATCGCGATCTGAGCTCATTTCGGCCTCCGAACGCACTATCGCAGTGCTTGTGCAGGCTATTTCGTCCTTTTGTGCCAAAGGTATATACCAATTTCTGCTCGCCAGTTTAAGCATCTTGAAGTCTGCTACACGTCTAGCAGAACTCGTCTGGGCAGTTCCGTTCAACTTTTTGAGATACAATCAATTTTCTGCATCAAGGTATTTTAGTCACCGGCCATGGCTGAAAGCAGTGATGTATTCCGTATGTTGGTTGTTGAGGATAAGTTGGATGGTACCAACTACCCATTATGGGCTTATATGATGCGACATGTACTGGTTGCAAAAGGATTGTGGAACATTGTGCAGGGTGTTGAAAGACGTCCTGTTACACCTGTAACGACAAGTACTGCAAATATAGGTGTTGGAGCTGATGAAGATGGTGTCAAGATGATATTCCGCAGATTCCTGTTTGTGCTGCTGTTTCTGTTGCACATACTGTAGAGCAGATTCGTTGGGATGGCAGAGATGCCCAGGCACATGCGTTGATAGCTTTGTCTGTCAAACGTGCCATTATTCCTCACATTCGCTCTTGCAGAACAGCAAAGGATGCTTGGGATACACTTACCACTTTGTACCAGGCTAGGAATGAGGCTCATGTTGCTTACCTCCGAAAACAGTTGGAGAGTGAGCACATGAATGAAGGTGATTCTATGGACAGTTTTCTTACAAAGATCAAAGACCTGAAGGAACAATTGATTTCTGCTGATGAGGTTATACCAAATAGCTCACTTGTGCAGACCGTTCTGAATGGTCTTCCTGATTCATATCAGAGTTTTGCCTCTACTCTTCGCTTGATGATGAAAGGCAATCCGAATGCCTTGTCATTTTAGGAATTAGTCTTTGTTCTGTTGCAGGAAGATCAGTCCAGGCAGAGCAGGTCCATTATGCGTGTTGCAGATCAAGCTTTCCTGGCTAGTCATAAGGGCAAAGGAAAATGGAGCTCTTCTACTAGTAAGCAGAAATCTGCAAATGCTGCACAATCGAAGAACTAGGATAAAGATGAGAAGAAATCAGAAAAGAAGAAATTGTTCTGCAAGTACTGTAAAGGAAATGATCATATTATAAAGAACTGTCCAAAACTGGCTGCTAAAGAGGCAAAGAAGAAAGAGGCTGGAATGGTTGTTGCAGAGGCCTCTACACCAAAAACAGAGTCTGCAAATCTTGTGTAGGAAGAAGAATGGGCGTTTACTACTGTCTGCAGTTTTGACCCATCTTCTCATGATCAGTGCATGTCTGCAGTAGACTCAGATGTTTGGTACTTTGACAGTGGGGCGACCAAACATATTACCTCACAGCGCAGTTTCTTCTCTTCACTCGAGCCTGCCCCTACAGGGAATACTGTCACATGCGCCAATAACTCCTCTTATCCTATTATGGGAGTTGGTAAGATCATTCTGACTACTGTTGATGGTAGTTCTTTCACTTTGTTAGATGCTTTATTTGTGCCAGGGATAAAAAAGAACCTGTTATCAATTTCTGCATTAGCCAAGATTGGTTTGGTTGTGAAATTCGTTGATGACAGGTGTACAGTCCATGATCTCTCAAATGGCGATGTGATTATTGCTTCTGGCATTTTATGTCGTGGGTTGTATAAGCTCATAGACTATGAAAGATCTGTGAATGATTCGGCATGTGCAGTTCATGATTCTCAGGCTATGTCAGATGCAAAGCTTTGGCATGCACGCTTTGGTCATCTGAATTTTGCTAGTTTGATACGCCTGCAGAAATCTGAAATGGTGTCCTCTTTGCCCAAACTTGAGGCACCTGGAAAACATGTTTGTGAAGGCTGTATTGTGGGCAAAATGCAGCGTTCTTCCTTTCCAAAAGATGGTTCAGTTCGGGCTACGCAGAAATTGCAGCTTGTACATAGTGATGTCTGTGGTCCTATGCAGACACCCTCTTTTGGAAATTACCTTTACTTCGTGACTTTCATTGATGATTTTTCCAGGCATGCATGGGTATATCCACTCAAAGCAAAGTCCGAAGTGTTCATGTGCTTCAAACAGTTTTTGGTTTTGGCTGAAAATCTGTCAGCATGTAAAATGGGCACCCTCCGTTTTGATCCAGGGGGGGAATATATGTCTTCAAATTTTAATGCATTTCTGGCTGAACGTGGGATAAAACACCAGTGTATAGTGCCGTATACACCTCAACAAAATGGAGTTGCTGAACGAAAGAACAGGTCAGTCATGGAGATGGCGAGGTGCATGGTCAAAAGTCAGGCTTTACCACATAGTTTATGGCTTGAAGTTGTCATGTGTGCAGCATATGTACTGAACAGGTGTCCCACTAAAGCGTTGCAGTCTATCACTCCATATGAGGCTTGGCATGACCACAAGCCATCTGTTGCTCATCTGCGTGTTTTTGGTTGTTTGGCATATGCATTAGTGCCTGAACAACATTGCAAAAAATTGGATGATAAAACAGTAAAATGTATTTTTGTTGGGTACAGTTCTGAAAGTAAAGGCTATCGTCTGTATCATCCACAGACTAAACGCATTCTGGTTAGCCGTGATGTTGTCTTTGTGGAAGATGCTATTCAACCATTGCTTTCATGTACTAAGGAGACATCTGTTAGCTCCAAAGACATGTATGATACTTTGATGCCTCTTTTTATAGGTGGACAGTCTAGTGCTGGTCCTAATGAGGTAACTTCTCAGCCTTTGTAGGTTTCATATGATGATGCAGATCATTCCATTTCTGATGCAGATTTACATGATGCACTTGCTGATGAGAGAGCTGATATTGAGCAGGCAAAAACTATGCCAAAATGGCTGGTGCAGACTTTGCGTGACAGTAAATTAGATGCACCTTTGTCATATCGTACTCGTTCAGGCTCTCATAATGCCTCCTTTGCATCAGATTGCTATGCTATGGCTGCATCTAGTCTCTGTGATGAGAATGAGCCTGTTTCTTTTGATGAAGCACAGAATTCAGAAAATTGGATGGCTGCTATGCAATCTGAATATGATGCTATAATGAAGAATGGTACATGGTCTTTATGTGACTTGCCTCCTGGCAAGAAGGCCATTGGCACTAAGTGGGTATACAAGCTCAAGCGTAAACCTAATGGTACAGTTGACAGGTATAAGGCTAGGCTTGTTGCAAAGGGTTATGCGCAGGAAAGAGGCATTGATTTTGATGAGACCTTTGCACCTACATGTCGTATGACTACTGTTCGGAGCATTTGTGCACTTGCAGCCCATCATGGTTGGAATGTACATCAGTTGGACATTAAAACAGCATTTCTGAATGGTGACTTGCATAAAGAAGTGTATGTTTTTCAGCCCCGTGGCTTTGTGCAGAAAGGGCATGAAAACCAGGTGTGCAGGTTAAAGAAGGCGTTATACGGTTTAAAGCAAGCACCACGTGCTTGGTATGAGAAGATACATGCCTATCTGATTGCACATGGTTTTGAGAACAGTCCAGCTGAAAGCACCGTAAATGTTAAGCGTGCTAATGATGTGCTTCTGATCATTGTTGTCTATGTAGACGACATGCTGCTCATTGGTCCTATTGAGAAGCATATTGCTGATTTCAAGGCTGATTTGCATGCCTCATTTGAGATGTCTGATTTGGGGCATTTGCATCACTATTTGGGCATTCAGTTTATGCAAGTTGATGGTGGAATGGCTTTGTGTCAAACGAAATATATTGACACATTATTGCAGCGTTTTGGCCTTGAAGACTGTAAGCCTATTGCCACTCCTATGGAGACAGGTTTACGATTGAGTCTTCATGATGCCGGAGATGCATTTGATACTGTTCTCTATCAGCAGGCTATTGGATGCTTGATTTACTTATGCATTACTCGGCCAGATATTCAGTCTGTTGTCTCACAGATGAGCAGGTTTATGCATTGCCCAGGAGTCACGCATTGGAAAGCGGTTAAGCACATCTTTCGCTACTTGAGTGGTACTCGACTACTTAGGTTGTTTTATCCCAAGGGGGGATCACTACCGCCAGATTTGCATGCTTTTTCTGACTCAGATTGGGCTGGTTGCTATGACACTCGTGTGTCTACCAGTGGTTTTTGCTTCATGCTTGGTAGCTCATGTATATCTTGGTTGAGCAAGAAGCAGCCTACTGTGGCCACTTCCAATTGTGAGGCTGAGTATAGGGCAGCTTTCATAGCGACTGTTGAGTGTGTGTGGCTCAGACGCCTTATGGCTGATTTGGGTGTTGGCCAGTCTTCTGCCACCACCATCTTCACTGACAGTCAGAGCTTATTGGCAGTTGCAAGGAACCCTGTGTTCCATGCTCGCACTAAGCACATTGAGGTGCATTATCACTATGTTAGGGAGAGGTTCTCTGCTGGGGAGATCAGCTTGGCATATGTGCCCACGCAGGAGAATATTGCAGACCTTTTCACGAAGGCTCTGCCTAGGGAGAAGTTTGAAGCTTTCCGCAAAGCTTTGGGCTTACTTCCTTTTGTGGAGTGATTTCCACATAGCTCGGCACTTACTTATACATGAGTGCCAGCCCCTTGTTCACCGCATCACTCCCAGGGGGGATTTGTTGATATATTTAGGTAGTGATGTGTGTGAACACTCTAGGACCGTCGGGGCACTTTTTTCCCTCTTTAGGAGGTTTTTTTCCCCCGGCTTGTATATACGCCTATTGCCCGAATGGGCTACTTATCTTTGTACATTCTCTAGTAATACATTCAGTCTTGTGTGTTGTGCTCCAAGCTTCTTCTTCTTCCTTGTGCTGTTCGCGTGCTTCCGCAGACATCTAACTCCAACACACCATGTGTGAGAAAATCTTGACCAATGTTCCCTTGTCACAGGGTCTACCTTCTTTCTTACCACAGACAATCTCATTATATCCATTCTCTAGATCTTCAACAAATACTCCTTCATTTGTAAACCTGACTCGAAAACCTTTTTCAACTATTTGTCCCACACTAATCAAGTTTTTAAGTATTGTGGAAACATACAAAACATTGGTTAGCAAATCTGCTCCACTCTTGCATTTCACTTATCCAATTGAATGTACACTATGTCTTGTATTGTCACATGTTTGAACTGTATGACTAGAAATATCTTTTTCCAATTTTGACATCAATTCTATGTTTCCTGACAAATGATTAGAACATCCAAAGTCAATGTAAAATACCTTTAGATCTTCTTTATCTGATGTGTTGATTAAATTCATCATCAATGATGTATGAATTTCATTCTGTGTGTCATTTGCATACTTGTAGTAGGTGGTGTTATAGGATTGATTATGTCCCCAACTTCTTCTCCACCTCTACCATAGCCTCCTCTTTGATTTTGTCTACCTCTCTGAAAATTACTTTGATATCTTCCATCTCTGCCTCTGCTATTCTTATTCTGATTTTGATTTGATCCTTGCTGATTGTGCCAATAGTCATGAGCCAAATGATTACTCAATCAAAATATCAAGCATGCCTTCTTATTGTTATTATGAATACCTCTTTCTCTTCCAAAGCCTCTTAGTCTTCCTTTGCCAGTGCCTTTACCTCTAGCATAATAAACTTGAGAACTCGATTCCTCTTCATCCTTTGCTTTACCTTTATCTCCTTTCTTCTTGTTCTTCATGTACATTGCAGAACTTTTTCCTTTGTCACCATCTCCCTTCAAGTCTTGCTCAAATGTTAGCATCAAACCAAGCAATTGATTCAAGTCTGGAACAAAATGATTCAAAGAAAGTTCTGTTGAAAAGACAAAAGGTTTCCACCTTTCATCTCCTCTCAAACATGTAACCAACTGAGCAATCAATCTGTGATCTTCAATATCTTCATCTATGGATCCAAGACTATCTGCTAGATCCTTCATCTTAGTGACATATTCACTAATACTTTGACTTGGCTTCTTCTTGAATGTTTTAAACTCTAACCATAGACTTGCTTTCTTTGCTTTGGTAGTTCTTTGGAAATGAGATTCCAATGCATTCCATATATCTTCAGCTGATTCCAATCCTTAGATGTGTGGCAGCAAATGATCTAAGATTGTATTGTAGATGTAAGCTTCTCCACTTGCATCCTTCTTCTACCAATGCTTTAAAGCATCCAGTTCCTCTTTCTTTGGTCGGTTTTCATCTTCAAATACTGACTTCTCTTCTTCACGTGTTATGTACACCATGAGATCCTTACTCATAAGTAAGGCTTCCATTCTCATTACCCATGTAGGATAATTATCTCTGTCCAATTTATCAATGGAGATATGATTTGCCATAATTCTTTGCTTCTACTTCAACATGTGAGGCTAAGGATTAAAGAATAATACCTTTTGGAGTTCTTTGTGTGTGAATATACTTTTGAAGTAATCTCTTAATGCCTTGTGCCTTTGAATCTTCAGCTTTCAAACTTTAATGAAAAACTTTTCAAAAACTTCTCGTACCTTTGACACCGTTTGCTCTCGAGAACCTTTCTGCCATGATACCACTTGTTGATGTGTGAAACATCACAAGAAATGAATTAATGTGACACTAAAACACCTCTATGGTCACCATTAACTCAATGCTTCTCCAAACTTTGAAAAATGATGGCTTAAACTAAGAACTTTGCTTCTTGTGAAATTTCTACTCACTAAAATGACATACCTTCACTATTTTGCTTATTTCTCTTATCGCAAAGACTATTTTACCAAGATCTTTTGAAGCATGAAAGTAGAAGCAAAGAGCTTTCCAATAAGCTATTATTTCCAAGAAATAGATCTCTACAACTCAAGTTATGACCTTCACAAGATGACTATGTCTAACTGCCAAAATTGGTAATTTTACCTGTTATAGTAAGAGTGCCTATCTAAAAATAAAAATTTGATTCCTAGCATCGACTTGCAATGCGAATTCAATGCCGAGCATCAACTTGAGGTATTTTTTGCCACTTTTCAGTAGGAATTTGATGCTAGACATTGACTTCTCGCATAAAACCGCAACCTTTCAGATGCCAAAACAATAGATGATTTCATGCACACTTAGAACATCACTTATCAACTGGAATTCGATGTCAGGCATCGAGTTGCTCCAACAAGTTCATGATTTGCAAACACTTCAGAACTTAATGAAATAGATAAATGAAAATATGACTTATGAACACAGATTCGATGTCAAGCATCGACTTGCTTGAAAAATTTCAACTTCTGAAATCATTATATAGAAGACAAACTCTGGAGATGGAAGAAGAAGACTTATACACAAAACTTCTATTCAACCTTCTGGTGACTATGGAGACTCAAAACTTTATAGATATTGTCACACGTAAAGAAGCCTGATTATTCTCAACTACCATTATCTTCATTCTCTCTTCATCACATCACGTCAGTTGATACAAACTAACTTATATAGTTTTTCTCAATCTTGTGAGTTTTGAAAAACTCTAGAACTAAAGTTAAAACTAACTTTATAATTATGGTACAAGTGTGAAATTGTCCCTTCACATAGGCATATGCTTTTCTTCTAGACTTTGACCTTCAACTTTATGTCCAATTTGTGATTGGTTCTCCAACAAAGTGCATAAATACAAGAATTCTCTTTCTTATCTTTTGAGTTACAAAGATAAGCACTTAGTGCCAAAAGGGAGAAAAAAATATGTTCCATCAAAGGGTTGAGGTGAATAGGAAACGTTTGAGGGGAATGGTGTGACACAAGATATGCTCAAGTGTGTGGAGTGAGGGAATTAAAGCAAAATACGAATTATTCGAATGTGTGAACTCTTCAAATAAGTCTCTTAAAGTTACGTTGCCTTACACTAAACTGATTGGATTTTCAGATCTGATTGGAAAAACACGGCCATGACATGCTTTTGGAAGTGACATATTTGCAATGATGCTAGCATTGAAAAGAGAAAGAGAAAATATCTTACGTGACTAATCTTGCATACATGTCTAGAGGTGCGTCAAATTGAGAGGATCGTGTGTACATTGGATCTAGTTCAAATTGAAAAAAATAACGCAATTCCAGTTGTGTGGGCAATTGGCTTGGCTTGAAGTGTGCACTGCGAGCATCAGGTTCACAACAAAGTGAAATGTGTCTCATGTATATCCGGAGTGTTCACGTGGCTATGATCAAAATCACACCTTATCTTAGGTTACTTCTCTCCACCTTTCATAGATACACAGAGTCAACAGCCACCAGAAGAGATTCACAGTGCTAACTGTCTAGTGGAGTCGTGCCTTCTCTGGCAGTGGAGAACAAAGTGTTGGCACCCGATTGATATCATAAATGATGTGGCCGACTATAGCAGCATGCCAGCTCTACTGAACAAACTCCTAGCATAATTTTGGATGAATTAACACTACTGCAGGGCGGGGACTTCACTCCTCATTTTCGTCCATTTCTAGCAGGTGCAGATGGGATCCACTGTCAATAGAAAAGAATGGATTTTGAGCAGTAGAACAGTTTCTCTCTCACACTCTCTCTCTCTCACTCTCACACGGAGAGCTGGTGCCCGTCTTTGTGCTTCTACGTGTATGGCCGCGGGGCTATGATGGAGAAGGGATTCTTCCTTCTGTGCTTGTCTATTTTGTTCTTTGAACTAGAATATGTGCACCGAGCAGATATGCAAGCACTATCGCTTGTTTCTCCATTACACTCGTGCCCTCTCTCCTCTAGTGTCGAGAGATGACCAATAGTCCAAGCAGAAAGTCTTTCTTTCTATCTCGCATGTTGTAGTGTGTAGAAGCTTTGCGAATGCTCCTCAAGAGGTCAACTGCTCCAGCCCGACGATTGTAGACGATTGTATTGCCTTAGAAAGATTGTGAATACTCCTGAGGAGCTCAACAATTTTAGCCCAAGACTGGATGGAAGGATAACACCAACTTCTGCACCTGCAAGGCCGCCACACCTGCCAATTAAGGCCGCCACACCTGCCAATTAAGGCCGCCACATTTGCCAATTAAGGTCGCCAATGTTCCAGAGCATACGATAGCAGTACTCATCCCTTCTAGGCAATAGACTAAGCAAGAGATGTCTGAAGCACAAATACAGAGGTTATATGCAGAGAGATAAACTAGACCATGATTAAATTCATAGCCATCAAATAGATGTACACAGAAGTACTACTCCGTTTTGAAAGAGAATGAACTCAAATACCCATGAATTAATAGGTGAAATAGTGTTGACGTGCTTCTTGAAAATGAGAGCTTCTCTACAAATCCACGCAAAAGATGTTAATAAATCATGAATCCCTTCAATAGTTGCTAGTATAAAAGGGTGGGAGGGTGGGAAAATGGGTTAAAACAAAATTGGAAAATGATGAAGAAGAAGGATGGGGGATGGGAAATGGGCAAAGTGAGGCCCAAAAGAGTAAAAATGATGGCAAAAAACTTCTCCAAATGCAGAGAGCAACACCACCAAACTCAAACACCACCACCACCAAATAGCAACCAAACACACCACCAAGGCCTCCATCTAGCACTCTCATACCATGTAGAGAGTACACATGTGGAAGCAAAATGAAAAGATATAATGCACAACTCCAAAGAAGTGGATCGACGTAATCATGTGAAGACTGCATATTTTCTCTATTATAGGGACTAGAGAGATATTGAAATGCCAAGCATTGGTGCATCTATATGTGGTGGAGAGGTTAGGACAAGAGCAAGAGCTTTGAGATGATGGCATTGAGTCGTGGGTGCTCCAACATCTATGCTAACGTATACCATACAAAACAAGTTGCAACACTACTCACGAGCATCAAATAGTTCTTATAAGCACTTCAAACATTGAGATATATTAGTAAGGTAGTAAAGATCTAAACAAAGGTCACGTAATATCACAATATAGTTACTTGATGTATGTTGACTCAAAGAACTTCATAGGAAAATGAGGGTAAAAGTGTAACAAGAAGGATGCAAAATAGTGTTTATAGACACTATCAAAGATGATGAGATGGAGTATTAACTCCACTTCATGAACTCCAAAATGATGTAAACTAGCAAATGTTGCCACAAAAGAGTGTGGGAGGGTGGGAAAGATGATGAAAAGAGGGGTGGAAGGGTAGGCAAATGGGCAAAGTATAACCCAAAAGAGTATGAAATGATGGAAAAAGGAGGTTCTCTCAATGAGTAGAGAGCCACACCACCACCACCAAAATCACCTCCAAACAAACCACCAAGACCTCTACCTAGTGCTTTGATACCATGTAGGGAGTACACACACAGAAGAAAAATAAAAAGTAGAGTGTACTCACAAAAACATGAGTGTGTGAGACTCAAAATGAGTAGACCATGAAATGGGTAAACTCATGTGGATTAGAAATTAGCTTGCCAAACTCCTCAAGCTTCTAAGCAAGTACAAATTGGGGGAGAGGCCCTCCTTATATAGATTTGGGAGGGGCTCTCCAAAGTACATCTCATGTGGGATAATTTCCCTGAAAGGAGAATGAATACAATGGTAGAAGCAAATGGCAAGGTACTCAAATACCAAGAAAATAAAATATAATATGAAAATATAATGGAAATGGAATGTTGTTGACAATAAGTCCTTCTTTTTAGTTCCTTCCTCATATCATCAAACCTTTTAAAGTCGTAGTGTTTGTCTTCCAGATCCTCTTCCGAGCCCTAGTTGCCTTCTTCTTGGATGCTTGTAGCTTTGTACTTGCATTTGTCCTTAAAGTAGGAGGGATACCTTGCCGGTGAGACTCTTCCCTCCAAATGGTGTTTTATACCTTGAGGGTCCTTCCTTCTAAATGTTTCCTTCTTCCTAACCTCATGGCAATGAGAATTTGATCTTACCTTAGTAGTATGTCTTGCTTGTACCATAATCCAGTTGCTTGGTGGTCCTCTGAGATCATAGCCTTGTTTTTCTTCAATCTGCAACAATGATTCTTCTTCATTGATAGCCGCAAGTCCACTATCTATCTACTGCCTTAGGTTGGGATCCATGTTCCATTGTGAAATATTTCTGGAAAGAGAAACTCCTTAGGTACTAGTAAATCATTGGTTGTAGCCTGGGGTGCCTAGTCAAGGTTTGCATAGCTTAAAACAAGATCCAAAATTTTTTTCACCTTTTCTTGTTCACCTGGAGAAAGAAGAGCACTAATCCTCTTTGGTAAAAATTTACCACAGAGGACCAATGACGTGCTTGGTGCTCCTTGGCTCTCTATAGATACCTACAAAAATTGGTTTTGACACAGTTGGTTCCTGCAAGAGTTGAATTTGACCTCCTTGCTCTAGAGAAGGAGTCGGTTTTCCTTCTACAGAGTCTTCATTTACCTCACATATTTCCATTGTACAACATTCTGCACTCCCCATCATCCAATTTAATAGTGCACCATTTTCTTGAGGTAAAGAAGGCATTACCTGTGGATCTACTGCATATCCAACTGCCTGCATTTTCGCACCCCTCCTCTAAATGTATCTGTAAGTTAGAATTACCTTTTGCAGAAATCCACAACTGGTTCCTTCCCCAATCCTATAGTGCTTTAACTTGTCTCAAGTAGGGCCTTCCCAAAAGTAGAGGTAAGATGTGTCCTATGGTAAAGCAATAACAACAAAATCTAAGGAAAACTGACAACCTTGCACTTTCATCTATACCTTCTCAATGATGCCAACTAGTGTAATCCGATGTTGATCTACTAGTGTGACTGTAAATGGTGCTGCCTTGGTGGGGTTGAGTTTTAGTTTCCTCATTGTGAAATCTGGCATCAAATTGATGCCAGAACCTCCATCTATAATGACACATGTAATAGCTTCATCTCCTATAAAAACTGATAGCCTTGAACTCTAATAGTGAGCCAAGGGAGCAAGGGGAAAGTCAACCATGAAACCATCTATGCTAAGAGGTTGTCTCAAGTAGGCAGAGTGTATAATCTTCAACAAGTCACTTCTTATTTTTTAATCCATTTTCATGAGTTGGTACACATTAACCTTACGATGAATATCTTTCAAGATTTCCTCAATGTTCACCTCTTGTGTGTCTTCCTGAGAACTTGTTGGTTGGTCCTTTAGCAAAGTAGTCACCCTCTCGTAAGCTCCTTCAATGTTTGCTTGGCCCTTCCAACTAGCCTTCTTTTCCTCATCTCTATCTTTGAGTCCCTGTTGTTCCTCCATGCAGGTTGTTGCCGCTTGCCTAGACCTAGTCATCATGGGCATTGAAGAAGATGAAACAACATAAGACTGAGTGGTCAAACCTTCTCCTTGTAGGGAGACGGCAATCATATGAATTGGAGTAGGGTGACTTCTTGGGCAATCCTTGGTATAGTGATCCTTTGCATCTAGACAATGCTTACAAGGAGCTGCGCCTTCTAGTAGGAAGCACCTATTCTGCATATGGCCATACTCACCACAGCGATAACACATCAATGGCCTACTGTGCTCCCTTGAGGTAGAAGCAGTCTCTTGCTTCATGACCATCCTGACCAAAAAATTGATAGCTGACCTTGTTAGGACAATTTACATTGGAATGTCCACTGTTGCTACATACTGTATACCAAACTTGCCTTCATATGTCCTGTGTGGTCCCCCAATCTTCTAACTCACGACAAATTTGAGCTATTTCATCAACATTGTGGCACGGTGGTGGTTGCATGAACTTCTCTTCTTGGTGAGTTTTTTGCATTCTTAAAACTTCCAACTCCTTCCTCAGTTGCACGATAGGATAGTCTGATGTATAGTTTTGTTGGGCCTCCCCTTCAAAATGTATCCTAGCTTGCTCAATGCGTGATGCAGATGCAACAAAATCATCAAGTGCTTCTATTGAGATGACCTAGGCAAAGCTTTCTCTAACCATTTTTTACCAATAAATCGCCTAGAGCATGTGGTATATGTGAAACAAGTGCTTTTTCCCTAGTATGAAGTTCATGAAAGGATTCACCTGATCACAGCTTAAGGCTCTCTAGCTTCTATTGAGATGACCTAGGCAAAGCTTTCTCTAACCATTTTTTACCAATAAATCGCCTAGAGCATGTGGTATATGTGAAACAAGTGCTTTTTTCCTAGTATGAAGTTCATGAAAGGATTCACCTGATCACAGCTTAAGGCTCTCTAGCTAATCTAGAGCTCTTTCAGAGGAGTCACTAGGCTAGAGTGTGATTCACAAAGCTTCTATTGAGATGACCTAGGCAAAGCTTTCTCTAACCATTTTTCACCAATAAATCGCCTAGAGCATGTGGTATATGTGAAACAAGTGCTTTTTCCCTAGTATGAAGTTCATGAAAGGATTCACCTGATCACAGCTTAAGGCTCTCTAGCTAATCTAGAGCTCTTTCAGAGGAGTCACTAGGCTAGAATGTCTATCAGAACGTCATCTTCAATGCCTCCCATGTAGTGAAGTGGTCATCTGCATATTGACTACACCATTTGTTTGCAAGGCCTTCCAATGTAGATGGGAAGAGTACCAACATTGCATCCTCTCAGTTCTACAGACCTCGTCCACGGCATAAGGAGATGATCTCCTCACGTGATAATCTTCATCTTCATAAGCAAGACCTTTAAAAGTAGGGAACTTGATATTCAACCTAGAGAGTAAATGAGAAAGTCTTCCATTGGCATTGGTGCTTCTTCTGAAGTGTCTGAGGAAAAATCTAATGTCCTTCTCCACTTCTCCTTTGAGGGTGGTGTGGCAGCCAAATCTATGTCAAATTTAAAGGGGGTAGAGAAGATCTAGGTTGACTAGTGGAAGGTAAAGATGGTTTCTTAAGGCCATTCTGTACACGAAGAGTCTCCTTATCTGCTCAAGTGTTGGTCATGTACCCACTGGCTAAATGCAAAAGAAAGAATAATGTGAAAACAAGTATTTACTCTACTAAGGTCCTCACACAGAAATGCAAGTGTCCCACCGGGGGCATGCCAAACTGTAGAGAAGATACTGGCGTACCCAATTCTAGCAAATAACTCTTACTCACTTCTAGCACTCTCTCTACTCAAGGGAGGTTCTCCTTACCGAAGTATACCCTGTAACATTCCTGTGTGCATGTACATTCGCTAACAATAGAGACATTGTATGGTAGAATCACTGAGAGAAGAGCAATGACGAGTGACAATAGTAGAGAAAGAAGCCATTTCTTAGTTCAAAAAATGATTATAGAGGGGAAAAATGCTCCAAAACGATAATGCGGTGGGCTAGCATGCCATTCTAGAAACTAAACAGAATCAATACAAGAGGTCTAACCGACAAAATGAACACAACAAGATGAAGACTTGCACCAATGAATACCCAAAGATGGACTTGCTCCCAAGAAATACTACTAACTCACATTCAATGATTAGAACCAAGCCACTCAATCACACTGTAGTGCTATTATCCAACTCTACTAGGAAGCCCACACTCTAGAGTGCAAATAGTAGACCAGCTAATGATGTTGTATAATACCACTACTAAAATATGCCCAAGTCCTCAAGTCAATAACTTAGCTTGTGACACCACCGAAGCCCAGTAGCTATATTCCCTGCATTAATTATTGCCTTTAGTTGACCCATGCCTAGTTGATCAAATAACAACCATCGTTACCATACCGACCCAATAAATTTCCCTCCAAAATTAGATCCAATTATGGGAAAATCCATACTATTCTTTTTAGAATATTCCCTTTCTCCATAACTTGATCTACAAGGTTATTACCACCTTGGCTAGTGTAAACAACATCCATTGCATTATCTGCATTATCTAGGTCTTGTGCTACATGAATAATGTAACTTGGATATGTTTCCATGACAGAGTTCCACTGTTGCCAGGTGATGGGGATCTGAATGTCTCTTTTCTCTCTTCTTCCATTCTGATAACAACGCACACCATTGATCGAGCGTAATAGACACTTGCTTTTATGAACTATACTTAGAGAATAATAAACTTGAGGATTCCTTTGATTTATGGTTGCTTTGAACACCTTACACCGCACTTGTTGAGTCATTTTAGTGTAGCACGCATGCGGCCCAAAACATCACTTCCATGGCCTAGACAACCCTAGTCCCTCTAAGAAGTTGGCCACAAAGAAGATCCTTTGTGTAACTAGTTAGCAGGCTGAGGCAACAGGGAGAGAGACCATCGATAGTTCCAAATACAAGAGATATGCATGTGAATATGGGAGATCAAACATCGAATAATCTTTGTTTTCTTCCACATTCATCAATTCATTTCAAAGATGTAGATCTTAGTTATTCAAATTACATGGTGCAGATATACAAACAAGAGAGAACGAAGCCATGAATGAAGAAACAATTTTATCTGTTATGCATAGTGGAATTATTAGTCCACTTGGATTAGCTCCACACCATATCAAAAGCTCATGTCTTATTTTCAAAATGTGGAATGATGGTACATTAGATATGTGGTTGGAGAAAATGAAGGAGTACCTAAACGTACCACGAAGTAGAGGTATTAAAGACACAGAAGGAGACATAACAACCTTGAAGACAAACATTTGGAAGGTGATCAATGGTTTATTGCAAACAATATCATTTTTACACACTTGTAATATATGCCACAATGATCTCCATCGATGCAACATTTTGTTGCATTTTGAAGCTCAGCATGCTTATATCGGGTTATGTGATTTTGGTAGAGCAACATATTTACCAACAAAAAAAGTTTTCCAAAGCTACTTGATTTAAAAATCTCGACTAGAAATGAGTGGAGTCAAAAGTACTTGTGGATTGCACCCGAATGTATATCCACTAGTCCTCCACCTTTTAATAAAAGTCAAGGGACTCTTACAGTTTTGATACTACTATTGCAACTCTTGAAATATATAGATCTAAATAGTTATCCCATTGATAGAAATGGGATTTACAAGTTCAAATATGCTTTAGAACTAGCTTTTGATAGAGATGTATAAAAAAGAGTAGACGCACATGAACTACTTAGAGTATTCTTGAATCTAAGTCGGTATGGTTTAAAGATATCCATGACGGATGGATTAAGATTATATTGAAAACCATCTCTATTCAATTCAACTATGTGGATTAAATTATATAAATTCATTTGCATTAAGTGGAGAAAATGTTGTGGATTCATTTGACTTATGTGGATTACATGAAGTGGTATCAAATGAGTTAAGTGAATTAAATGAGGCGGCATCATCGGAATAATGTGGATTAAATATCTTTTGAATTATGTGGATGAAATGAAATGGATTCATTTGTAATATGTGGATAAAATGATGTGGATTCATTTGAATGAAGTGCTATCTTTTGAATTATGTGATGAAATGAAGTGAATCCATTTGTAATATTTGGATTAAATGATGTGGATTCATTTGAATGAAGTGCTATCTTTTGAATTATGTGATGAAATGAAGTGGATTCATTTGTAATATATGGATTAAATGATGTGGATTCATTTGAATCAAGTGCTATCTTTTGAATTATGTGATGAAATGAAGTGGATTCATTTGTAATATGTGCATTTATTTGAATGAAGTGCTATCTTTTGAATTAAGTGATGAAATGAAGTGGATTCATTTAAATGAAGTGCTATCTTTTGAATTATGTGATGAAATGAAGTGGATACATTTGTAATATGTGTATTAAATGATGTGGATTTATTTGAATGAAGTGCTATTTTTTGAATTATATGGCTGAAATAATGTAGATTAAATGAAGTGGTATCATTTGAGTGAAGTGGATTAAGTAAAGTGGTATCATTTGAGTGGATTCATTTAAATTTTGTGAATTAAATAAAATGGATTCATTTGAAGTATGTGGATTAAATGAAGTGCTATCATTTGAGTTATGTGAATTCTTCTAAGGTAAAATTAGTGTTTTTGTTTTGTAGATTTGAAAGTAAAACATGGCAAGAAAGCCAAATTTGAATAATGATCTTGATCATGCTGAATCTCAAAGGATTTTCTCTAAGCAGAATGCTCAATTTGCACAACGAGGATTAGCATTTTTATTCCATCAGGATTTAGAGATAGAAGGATTAGAAGGAGAACCATTACCAATGAAAAAAGTCAAAAAGTTATGTCCCAATCATTTTGTTCGTGGTGTTCTCTTTCGAGTTACATGAAAGACAAAAGAAATAGCACCCTTAAAGCTTTCCGACTTACAACATAAAGGATTAGCAAAAATTCTATTTTGATGCTTTGTGCAAGTTGAGAGATCATTACCAAATAATAATCAGATAGCACTGTTGATATATTTAGGTGGTGATGTGTGTGAACACTCTAGGACCGCCGGGGCACTTTTTTCCCTCTTTAGGAGGTTTTTTTCCCCCGGCTTGTATATACGCCTATTGCCCTAATGGGCTACTTATCTTTGTACATTCTCTAGTAATACATTCAGTCTTGTGTGTTGTGCTCCAAGCTTCTTCTTCTTCCTTGTGCTGTTCGCGTGCTTCCGCAGACGTCTAACTCCAACAATTGGTATCAGAGCAGGTCGTTGCTTCTTCTGGGGCGCCGTCGACACTCCTCCGTTTGCAGTCTCAGATTCGCACAAAATTTGGTGAGCTCGTTTCGGCCTCCGAACGCACTATCGCAGTGCTTGTGCAGGCTATTTCGTCCTTTTGTGCCAAAGGTATATACCAGTTTCTGTTCGCCAGTTTAAGCGTCTCGAAGTCTGCTACAGGTCTAGCAGAACTCGTCTGGGTAGTTCTGTTCAACTTTTTGAGATACAGTCAATTTTCTGCATCAAGGTATTTTAGTCACCGGCCATGGCTGAAAGCAGTGATGTATTCCGTATGTTGGCTGTTGAGGAT
This sequence comes from Ceratopteris richardii, assembly GCA_020310875.1. Taxonomy (NCBI): domain Eukaryota; kingdom Viridiplantae; phylum Streptophyta; class Polypodiopsida; order Polypodiales; family Pteridaceae; genus Ceratopteris; species Ceratopteris richardii. Next base: position 85,998,357 of record CM035414.1, on the reverse strand, counting down.
AAGTTGGATGGTACCAACTACCCATTATGGGCTTATATGATGCGACATGTACTGGTTGCAAAAGGATTGTGGAACATTGTGCAGGGTGTTGAAAGACGTCCTGTTACACCTGTAACGACAGGTACTGCAAATACAGGTGTTGGAGCTGATGAAGATGGTGTCGAAGATGATATTCCGCAGATTCCTGTTCGTGCTGCTGTTTCTATTGCACCTACTGCAGAGCAGATTCGTTGGGATGGCAGAGATGCCCAGGCACATGCATTGATAGCTTTGTCTGTCAAACGTGCCATTATTCCTCACATTCGCTCTTGCAGAACAGCAAAGGATGCTTGGGATACACTTACCACTTTGTACCAGGCTAGGAATGAGGCTCGTGTTGCTTACCTCCGAAAACAGTTGGAGAGTGAGCACATGAATGAAGGTGATTCGATGGACAGTTTTCTTACAAAGATCAAAGACCTGAAGGAACAATTGATTTCTGCTGATGAGGTTATACCAGATAGCTCACTTGTGCAGACCGTTCTGAATGGCCTTCCTGATTCATATCAGAGTTTTGCCTCTACTCTTCGATTGATGATGAAAGGCAATCCGAATGCCTTGTCATTTGAGGAATTAGTCTCTGTTCTGTTGCAGGAAGATCAGTCCAGGCAGAACAGGTCCATTATGCGTGTTGCAAATCAAGCTTTCCTGGCTAGTCAGAAGGGCAAAGGAAAATGGAGCTCTTCTACTAGTAAGCAGAAATCTGCAAATGCTGCACAATCGAAGAACCAGGATAAAGATGAGAAGAAATCAGAAAAGCAGAAATTGTTCTGCAAGTACTGTAAAGGAAATGATCATATTATAAAGAACTGTCCAAAACTGGCTGCTAAAGAGGCAAAGAAGAAAGAGGTTGGAATGGTTGTTGCAGAGGCCTCTACACCAAAAACAGAGTCTGCAAATCTTGTGCAGGAAGAAGAATGGGCGTTTACTACTGTCTGCAGTTTTGACCCATCTTCTCATGATCAGTGCATGTCTGCAGTAGACTCAGATGTTTGGTACTTTGATAGTGGGGCGACCAAACATATTACCTCGCAGCGCAGTTTCTTCTCTTCACTCGAGCCTGCCCCTACAGGGAATACTGTCACATGCGCCAATAACTCCTCTTATCTTGTTATGGGAGTTGGTAAGATCATTCTGACTACTGCTGATGGTAGTTCTTTCACTTTGTCAGATGCTTTATTTGTGCCAAGGATCAAAAAGAACCTGTTATCAGTTTCTGCATTAGCCAAGATTGGCTTGGTTGTGAAATTCATTGATGACAGGTATACAGTCCATGATCTCTCAAATGGCGATGTGATTATTGCTTCTGGCATTTTATGTCGTGGGCTGTATAAGCTCATAGACTATGAAAGATCTGTGAATGATTCGGCATGTGCAGTTCATGATTCTCAGGCTATGTGAGATGCAAAGCTTTGGCATGCACGCTTTGGTCATCTGAATTTTGCTAGTTTGTTACGCCTGCAGAAATCTGAAATGGTGTCCTCTTTTCCCAAACTTGAGGCACCTGAAAACATGTTTGTGAAGGCTGTATTTTGGGCAAAATGCAGCGTTCTTCCTTTCCAAAAGATGGTTCAGTTCGGGCTATGCAGAAATTGCAGCTTGTACATAGTGATGTCTGTGGTCCTATGCAGACACCCTCTTTTGGAAATTACCTTTACTTCGTGACTTTCATTGATGATTTTTCCAGGCATGCATGGGTATATCCACTCAAAGCAAAGTCCGAAGTGTTCATGTGCTTCAAACAATTTTTGGTTTTGGCTGAAAATCTGTCAGCATGTAAAATGGGCACCCTCCGTTCTGATCGGGGGGGGGAATATATGTCTTCAGATTTTAATGCATTTCTGGCTGAACGTGGGATAAAACACCAGTGTACAGTGTCGTATACACCTCAACAGAATGGAGTTGCTGAACGAAAGAACAGGTCACTCATGGAGATGGCGAGGTGCATGGTCAAAAGTCAGGCTTTACCACATAGTTTCTGGCTTGAGGCTGTCATGTGTGCAGCATATGTACTGAACAGGTGTCCCACCAAAGCGTTGCAGTCTATCACTCCATATGAGGCTTGGCATGACCGCAAGCCATCTGTTGCTCATCTGCGTGTTTTTGGTTGTTTGGCATATGCATTAGTGCCTGAACAACATCGCAGAAAATTGGATGATAAGGCAGTAAAATGTATTTTTGTTGGGTACAGTTCTGAAAGTAAAGGCTATCGTCTGTATCATCCACAGACTAAACGCATTCTGGTTAGCCGAGATGTTGTCTTTATGGAAGATGCTATTCAGCCATTGCTTTCATGTACTAAGGAGACATCTGTTAGCTCCAAAGACATGTATGATACTTTGATGCCTCTTTTTACAGGTGGACAGGCTAACGCTGGTCCTAATGAGGCAACTTCTCAGCCTTTGCAGGTTTCATATGATGATGCAGATCATTCCATTTCTGATGCAGATTTACATGATGCACTTGTTGATGAGAGAGCTGATATTGAACAGGCAAAAACTATGCCAAAATGGCTGGTGCAGACTTTGCGTGACAGCAAATTAGATGCACCTTTGTCATATCGTACTCGTTCAGGCTCTCATAGTACCTCCTTTGCATCAGATTGCTATGCTATGGCTGCATCTAGTCTCTGTGATGAGAATGAGCCTGTTTCTTTTGATGAAGCACAAAATTCAGAAAATTGGATGGCTGCTATGCAATCTGAATATGATGCTATAATGAAGAATGGTACATGGTCTTTATGTGACTTGCCTCCTGGCAAGAAGGCCATTGGCACTAAGTGGGTATACAAGCTGAAGCGTAAACCTGATGGTACAGTTGACAGGTAGAAGGCTAGGCTTGTTGCAAAGGGTTATGCGCAGGAAAGAGGCATTGATTTTGATGAGACCTTTGCACCTACATGCCGTATGACTACTGTTCGGAGCATTTGTGCACTTGCAGCCCATCATGGTTGGAATGTACATCAGTTGGACATTAAAACAGCATTTCTGAATGGTGACTTGCATGAAGAAGTGTATGTTTTTCAGCCCCGTGGCTTTGTGCAGAAAGGGCATGAAAACCAGGTGTGCAGGTTAAAGAAGGCGTTATATGGTTTAAAGCAAGCACCACATGCTTGGTATGAGAAAATACATGCCTATCTAATTGCACATGGTTTTGAGAACAGTCCAACTGAAAGCACCTTATATGTTAAGGGTGCTAATGATGTGCTTCTGATCATTGTTGTCTATGTAGACGACATGCTGCTCACTGGTCCTCTTGAGAAGCATATTGCTTATTTCAAGGCTGATTTGCATGCCTCATTTGAGATCTCTGATTTGGGGCATTTGCATCACTATTTGGGCATTCAGTTTATGCAAGTTGATGGTGGAATGGCTTTGTGTCAAACGAAATATATTGACACATTATTGCAGCGTTTTGGCCTTGAAGACTGTAAGCCTATTGCCACTCCTATGGAGACAGGTTTACGATTGAGTCTTCATGATGCTGGAGATGCATTTGATGCTGTTCTCTATCAGCAGGCTGTTGGATGCTTGATTTACTTATGCATTACTCGGCCAGATATTCAGTTTGTTGTCTCACAGATGAGCAGGTTTATGCATTGCCCAAGAGTCACTCATTGGACAGCGGTTAAGCGCATCTTTCGCTACTTGAGTGGTACTCGGCTACTTGGGTTGTTTTATCCCAAGGGGGGATCACTACCACCAGATTTGCATGCTTTTTCTGACTCAGATTGGGCTGGTTGCTATGACACTCGTGTGTCCACCAGTGGTTTTTGCTTCATGCTTGGTAGCTCATGTATATCTTGGTTGAGCAAGAAGCAGCCTACTGTGGCCACTTCCAGTTGTGAGGCTGAGTATAGGGCAGCTTTCACAGCGACTGTTGAGTGTGTGTGGCTCAGACGCCTTATGGCTGATTTGGGTGTTGGCCAGTCTTCTGCCACCACCATCTTCACTGACAGTCAGAGCGCATTGGCAGTTGCGAGGAACCCTGTGTTCCATGCTCGCACTAAGCACATTGAGGTGCATTATCACTATGTCAGGGAGAGGTTCTCTGCTGGGGAGATCAGCTTGGCATATGTGCCCACGCAGGAGAACATTGCAGACCTTTTCACGAAGGCTCTGCCTAGGGAGAAGTTTGAAGCTTTCCGCAAAGCTTTGGGCTTACTTCCTTTTGTGGAGTGATTTCCACATAGCTCGGCACTTCCTTATACATGAGTGCCAACTCCTTGTTCACCGCATCACTCCCAGGGGGGATTTGTTGATATATTTAGGTAGTGATGTGTGTGAACACTCTAGGACCGCCGGGGCACTTTTTTCCCTCTTTAGGAGGTTTTTTTCCCCCGGCTTGTATATACGCCTATTGCCCTAATGGGCTACTTATCTTTGTACATTCTCTAGTAATACATTCAGTCTTGTGTGTTGTGCTCCAAGCTTCTTCTTCTTCCTTGTGCTGTTCGCGTGCTTCCGCAGACGTCTAACTCCAACAAGCACTATATTTCATTCAAAAAGTTTTTGTACAAGATATTTTTCATCGACGTGTAGATTGAGATGATCACCCGAAGAATGTAGGTATAGGTTTGGGTCGTCCTCAAAATGAGGCAAAATTTTGTAATCAAGGAAACATAGGCCCTCTTCCTCAAAAGTGGCCCTACATTTTTCTACTTGAAGAACATAATCTTATCCATGATTTATTGTCACAGGGAGCAGAATTATACAATGGAAGTTTAACAATTCTTTGATTACGAAGAACAATTGATGCTCAACAAAAGAGGATTGACGATCTAGAAAATCAAGTAAAAATTTTACAAATATATGTTGATGCATATGAGAGCAGATAGGAAGACTCTCACAAGCATCATCATCTTTTGATCAGTTCACAACCGATGAATTATTCGATCAACAAAACACTGAATAGAAAAGCTTCTTTTGTATCAAAGACATCACTATACTATAAAGCCATCTATTTTTCAATTAAATCTAATCAAAGTATTCAAAGTACATCATTTTCTTCATTTTGAATATAATCCTCTATGATAGGTACCATGCCATCAATTTCTTCCATGTCTAAACCATCATTGTGATCTACATCTAAATCATGATCACTCCATGAATCATTTGTTAAACTTTCATGAATTTGAAATTCTCCAAAAGTTTGTTATTCAACTGTAGAAGCTATCTTGGTTCGATCCTGTAACAAATTCATATTACAAAACACATATATCAAATCATTGGCACGTGACGATACACTTAAACGATTTCTTTGTTTTGAATGAAGAAAATCATATGCACTCCAATTACGTTCACAAATACCAGTTGAAGCTATTATTGAAAGCACTCTCATAGCTATATGTTGCAACTCCATTGCTTCACCTCCGTAATCTTTCCACCATATACAAGGTGGATGCTTTTGAATCGCTTCAATGTGCCATAGATCTCCAAAGTATCCTTCTTGATTTACATAAGCTACTCTTTGGTGGAATGCATCTCGACCATCTCTACCTGGAAGTAATAACTGACATGTGGTTTTGAAATATGCCATGACTTTGTTGTTTGACGCTTGACTATTGAGTTGAAATGCTCGATCCAAAACGAACATTGTTGCATGTAAATGATTATGTATTTGCATCCATCTTTTCTCTGCTAATGATACAATCTATAATTTTTCTTGTAATGAAAATTGATCAAATTCTTTCACTTTTTGAATAGCTTCTAACATAATCCAATAAACTTTTCCTATCACAAACTTATCAATATCAACAATTCATAAACGTTCCACAAAAGGTTTAGTGATACCAATGATTTTTTCAAGATTACACCAAAAATTTTATGACTATATTAGAGACGTACACTTTGAAGCGGCAACTCGATCATAAGGATACTTCTCTAGCCATGCCTCCCATCTTTAATTAGCAATCATTTCTACAAGGGCTAGCTTGACTTCCAATAATCCACTGAGCACAATATAGGCAGTTGCACATCATGTAGCACAAAAGATATGAAGTGCTTTATTGGGAGATTTTGAACGAAAGAGCGAATATGAAAATTGATGCTCTCTGATGAATTTGACCACATGATTTGCATCTAGTAAACTTTGTTTAATGAAAGATAATCTACCTATGTCATAATAGATTTAGTGTATGAGATGCGCATGGAACCCAAGTAATGCCTTCATACTTGTTTTGAATTGCTATTCTAGCACTTCAAAAATTAGACGCATTATCAGTCACTATAGCAATCACATTCTTCGGACCATCCCATGTGAGATATAGCATGTTCATATATCTTTACAAGAAAAGCTGAACTTTTCTCTTTAAGAGAAGAATCAAAAGCTTCCAAAAACATGATTCCCTTTGGAGATATAACCATGACATTAGTTAATGGCTTCTTTTGACAGCTTGTCCATCCATCCAATGCTATTGTACATCCATACATGGATACATAATCAAGCACTGTTTGCTTTAAAATAGCTTCAATACTTTTTTCACTTTATCTACACTCTGTTCACATTTTATTGTAATATGGCATGGTGAATCCTTTCCATGAAATTGACATCAAAGAATCTTTGAAAATAGGATTATGAATAACATTGAAAGGAATCCCTGCATATGCTAAAAATGTTTGAGTCCATTTAAGATGAAGGTTAAGACAATCTTGCTTTTCAAAAGCTATAGGTATTGTATTCTGTGATTTACTATGTACAAAGCATGGTGACACATTATTAGATCCACCGTTTTCATTGTCACGAGGAAAGCGATAAGGAAGAGAGCTCACACACACCCTCACAATCAAAGAGAAGCACACAAAGATTGAGGCAAGGAAGAATGATCTTCTTCTTCTTCTTCTTCTATTACATAAAAGGAATGTACAAGAACGACCTAAAAACAACAATACAACAAGTGTCATATATAAAGAAAAGTGCATGGGTAAAATCCTAATGTCCACGAGTGAGTAAGCTGACAAGAAACAAATGTGCCATCACTCTCAGTAGATAAATCTAGTAAGCTCAATGAAGTATCCCTGACATATATCGACATGACCACTATATATGTTAGAGAAATGAAAAACATATACATGTCATCTGGATCATCACATGTTGAGCTTGATATCTCAACAATCCCCCTCAAGCTCAACGTCATATCCTTTAATCCAAGCATCTTCCGAAACTTCTTCAGCTTCTCTGCTCCAAGTGCTTTAGTGAAAATATTAGCAACCTGCTCATCTTTTCTCACATAGACAAGACTAATATCACCTACTAATACCTTCTCTCTAATTAAGTGATAATGTAACTCAATATGCTTTGTTCTCGCATGGAAAACAAGATTCTATGCTCACTGTATGCAGCTAAGATTATCACAATAGATGGTGATATGCTTTTGCACTTCCACACCTAAATCTGCAAGTAGCATCTCTAGCCATGATGCCTCACATGCTACCATTGCATCACCTCTACATTCAGCCTCTGTACTCGACAAAGCAATAGTGGGTTGCATCTTACTACTCCATGTAATAGCTGCACTCCCAAGTGAGAATAGAAAATTACTAGTAGATCTTCTATCTGGAATTCTACTAGCCTAATCTACGTGGGTGTATCCATGAACTTGCAAATCTACACCAGCTTCATAAAAAAATGCATAATCCAAAGTAGCACTCACATAACATAGAGTGCCCCTCAAAGCATCCAAATGTGGCGTCCTGGGAACGTGCATAAATTGACCTTCGAGTCCAACAATGTATCTTAGATTAGGCCTTGTAATTGTGAGATATATCAAGCTTCCCACAATTTTCCTGCACATAGTAGCATTTTCCAATGCTTCACTTGATGTAGTATCCAACTTCAAATTCTGATCTAATGGCATAGAGATTGGTTAACAATCATCCATATCATACTTTTGCAGCATATTCAAGGCATATTGCCTTTGTGACATCCATATACCTGTTTCTATATGTATAAACTCAATGCCCAAGAAGTACTACAACACACCAAGATCTTTCATGTCAAATTCTTGCATAAGGAGTTGCTTTACCTCTTTAATGTTTGCTTCATTGTCACCTCCTACAATCAAGTCATCAACATAAATAGCCACAATTGTGATGCCATCACACCTTTCCTTGCATGTAATGAATGAACATCACACATAGAAATCCCAATGGTGGTTAAGTAATTAGCCATCCTTGCATGCCATGCACAATGAGCTTGCTTAAGTCCATACAAAGCTTTTTGCAACCTGCAAACATATTTTGGGTGCTTTGAATCTTCATATCCTTGTGGTTGGTCCATATATACTTCTTCCTATAAGTCACCATGTAGAAAAGAATTCTTCGCAACCATTGAATGTAAAGTCTATCCTTTTGCTGTAGCTAATGCAACAAGTGTTCTGATAGTAGAAATTTAGCTAGAAGGTTGAACATTTCCTCATAATCAATGCCACATGTTTGTGCATATCCTTTTGCTACCAATTATGTTTTGTACCTGCTTATTCTACCATCAACATTGTGCTTTAGCTTGTAAACCCACTTGCAGCCTATGGATTTCTTTCCTTGCCAAAATGGAACCAATTTCCATGTTTCATTTCCATAAAGTGCAGCCATCTCCTCATCCATAGCTTTTTCCCAATCTGCATTTCCAATTGCATCTTCAACACAAGAAGATTCAGCATCTTGTATTACATTGGTTGTCTAGGCACAATGACGAGCCATATAATTGTCATACGTCAATCATTGCACATAATTCCGCATCCTCCCAGATCTTCTTGGTAATGGGTCATTTCTCCTTGTGTGATCTGCATGTGCCTTTCTAACTCCTGGAGTCTTCACAGAGGGAAATGCAAGTTCCTCATCAAGGCTCTTCTCTGAATCGCTTGAATATGCATCAATGTCTTCAAAACCTGTAGATGTTTTACTACCAACAAAAATCTTTTCTTTACCTTTCTTTGATGTAGTTGATGAATTTGCTGGATTGAAATTTCCACACAATCTTCCACTCCATGGATTTGAGTTGGAACTATTGCTTAGTGACGCATCTAGTCCACTCAAAACTTGAGATTCTGCACTTGACTTTTTAGCATTTTCTTTATCATTTGGTTCAAGATCAAGTCCACCTTTGGCATCTACATAGAAGCTTGACATTTCATCAAACACCACATCTCTGCTTACCTTCACCTATCGTGTGAGTGGGTTATAACATTTATACCCCTTTTGCTCAAGGGAGTACCCAATGAAGATACATTTTTCTGCTTTTGGATCAAGATTTGTCCTCAACTCATCTAGAACATGTACATATGCAATAAAGCCAGATACTTTCACATGTGATAAGTTTGGCTTTTTGCCTGTAAACTTATTTTCAGGTGTAACTTGATGTATAGCAACATCCAGAGTTCTGTTCATGATGTATACAACAATATGCATAGCTTCTGCCTAATAATAATGAGGCACATTCTTCTCAACCATCAAAGCTCTTGCTATTTCTGTAATATGTCTATTTTTTCATTCAATGATGCCATTCTCTTGTGGTGTGTACTTGCATGAAAGCTGACATCGAATTCCATGACTTTTAAGAAAGTTCTTGAACTCATTTGACATGTATTCACCTCCTCCATCAGACCTTAATATCTGAATATACTTTCGTGTCTGCTTTTCCAGCATAGCCTTAAAATTCTGGAAGTGAGTGAACACCTCACTCTTCTCTTTCATGAAAGATACCCATACTTTTCATGTAGGGTCATCAATGAAAGTAACATAAAATTTGCAATCACCCATAGATGCGGTCTTTGTGGAACCCCTACCATTTGTCTGTACTACTTCTAGTACATTCTCACTAACATTCTTGTCATGCAAAAATGATGCTCTTGATTGTTTACTAAATTGACATACTGCACATACCTTTTGCATTTCTGCAACTTTGAAATTCAGTAGTCCATTAAAAATCTCCTTTGATTGCATCAATTTCAGCCTCTACAAGTTTGCATGTCCAATTCGTTTGTGCCATATCTCTATATCAACAATAACTCCTACAACTTTTGCAAACATAGCTGCATTCATTTTAGGAATTTTCACATTTAAGGTGAACATCCTACCCACTTTGTTTCCTTTGGAAATCAATCTTCCATCCTATTTGTACTCTTCTACATATAGCCCATCAACATTGAGCTTTATTTATAATCCATAGTCAACAATTTGTCCAACAAAAACCAGATTCTTTGTTATATTTGGAACATGTAGCACATCAGCAAGATATTTTACCTTTCCATCCTCCATAAACAATGCTATGTTTCTTGTATGCTTGATAAGGTGTGATGTGGCATCACCTGTTTCAACATATCCAAGAATTGGCAATTTTTGCAAAGTACTTAACCATTCTGCATAACTGGTCATGTGGTTTGAAGCACTTGAATCAACATACCAGACATTACGGTTTGATTTTGAAACATCAACAGACATCATATTCATCATATGATGTTGAACCATGAACAGCTTCTCACAATCATCTACACTTGTGGATGCATAGTTGTTTTATTGTCTTCTATTATTTTGACTCTTCAACCTGCCATCACATTCAAAATGTCCAGGTTTACCACAATTCTAGCATCCTTTACTATCATTACCGGAATCATTTCTTTGGAAATTTTTGTAGCCTCTTTGGCTCCCCCTGCATCGAAACTATCCTCTAACTCCTGCATGATTCTGATGTTGACCTTCGTCTTAGTTATTATTTCCTCTTCCACTTCCGAAACCTCTACCTCTACCTCTTCCTCTTTCAGAGTAGGATACCTGCTCAGAACTAGATTTCCTTGGGAGTTTGATTCCTCACAAAGATTCTTTTCTTCAATAATCAACATGGATACCAGATCAACAAAATTTGGAATATTTTCCCTAGTTTGTATAGAAGTTCTGAACTATTTATATGCAGCTTTTAAACCACGAAGGTATACTTCCACCTTATCATCACCATCTACATTCATGCCAATAGATGCAAGTGACTCACATATGCTTTTGATTTTTAGGGTGTAGTCACTTACGGACATGTCCTTTTTCTCCAATGTACGCAACTTGTTCTTGAGTTGCAATTTTTATGCCTTTGTATTGCAATTTTTCCAAGCCTCTTTCGGAGTCTTCACATCCGGTATGTGCCCAATCATGTTATCCTATATGCTAAAAAATAGCCAATACATTACCTTTCATGCTCCTTGATTCCATTCTTCATACGCTCTTAACTGGTCTGCATTTCAATTTCTCTCTCGTAACTACAAAGCGTTTTTTTTCGCTCCTTCAATGTACTTCCAGTAGCCTTTTCCCATCAAGAAATTCATCATCCTCAATCTCCAAGCATGGAAGTTGTTCTTGTCCAACTTATTGCTCATAAGCAAAGTCATTCCATCTGCATTTGCCATTTTTGTAGCAATTCACATACCACAAAAACACTACAAGTAGTACTTCTACTTGAACACTATCTCACTTTGAGGTTGTTGAGCCCTTAAAAGTCATATTGGTCAAAGTCAGTTGCAATCAAAGTCAAAAGATCAAAGTCAAATTGGTCAGAGTCAACAAGGTCAAGGTCAAAGTCAACAGGTGCAAAGTCAAAGTGCTAAGGTGCAGGTGTCAAAGTGCACAGGTAGTGTACAATTAATTGTCCACAAAGGGTAAATTGGAGAAAGTGGGTTGTAGGTTGCAAAGGTATTTCTCTAATTTACCTAAGGTTCAAAGTGTTTTTAAAGTGTTTTGGAAGGTTCAGGTGAACGCTCTCTTATGTGCAAAAGTGAAGACTTAAAAGGAAAATGTGAAGGTATGTGAAGCGGCAGAGTATGCAGAAGTGGAAGTATGTCTCCGCAATTAAAATTTTTGTTTTAGCCTAAAGTCACTACAAGACAAAACAGGGATTCGTTGGCTCCCACTTGTGAAGACAATCTTGGGACATCAAAGTGAGTACCAAGATACTCTTGCAGTTAGGAGCGTACATGAATCGACACTCAAATCAAGGCAAGGATTTTTCTTGGACAATTCAAGTGTAATCAAGAGTAAGCATAGTCTAAGCAAGACAAGAGAGAGAAGTGCAAGAGACCCACAGTGTGCGACGCAGAGAAGGGAAGTGCAAGGTGTGCATGAAGAGTGACTAAGGAAGTGTGCAGAGAAGTGCCATTCCAATTGGTTTATGGCATATTGCCAATTGAGCCCTTTGAATTTTTACATGGATCACCTAAAGTAGCATTCATGCAGGGGAAAGAAAGATTGTGATGTCTCTCAAAGGCTTGGAGCCCTACATAAAGTGGAGGACATTCGTCTACTAGCAGCAAAACAATTGATAGAGACTCAGATGAAGAGGAAGGAGGCACATGATAGAAATATGTGGAACAGCCACATAGAGCCAGGCATGTTAGTTCTTCTCCATAGACCTCAACTTCAAACACAAGTGAGAGGAAAATGGCTTCCACATTGGGAAGGACCTTATTGAGTTAAAACAATGCTGAATTGGGGTGCTCTGGAGTTAGAGACACTGAAAGGAGAGGATTTGCCACTGGTCAACATTTCAAGGCTCAAAGCCTACCATCAACACACTTGAAGAAGTATGGATCACCTGGAACCACAAAATCTGTCCAAACCTCAGTACCCCAGCCGGCTTCTTCTAAGGCTACCGAGGAGTATTCGGAGCTCCGGCCCTCTGCAGTAGATCTGCCTCAGTCAGATTCCCAGGTATTTCATACCCCCTCTGCCCCACCCACCAGTCTTCCAGCCCCGATCATACCCCCCATTGCCCCCTCACATCTCATTGCCCCAGCCTTTTCCAACCACTCTCTCTCCGCCTCATCTTTGTATAGCCCTTCACGTCCCCCACCTGGTTTCCCCTTCCCCGAGCCTTCCACGGTTCAACCTACCATTCCCCCATCCCTTTCGGTGCCTGCTATGAGTGACTCAGGCTCGGCTTCCTCATAGCAGGCGTGCACTTTCGATTTCGCCATTCCATCTTCTTCCCTTCACCTCCGTCTTCACCTCGCCCTACCCGATTCCAGCCCTATTCGAACTCTTCACTGAGGATTACTTAGTCATGGAGGATATTCATCGTCTGGCTTCGATCATGTGGTCGGCGCCTGAGGGTCAAGATATTTATTCGGCCTTCACTTTGTCTCCCCATTCCCTTCTGTTACTATATCCCCCCAGTCCATTGTGGTTGGTATTGGTTCTTCATTGACCACATATCGGCCACCTACTTTCCTTTATTTAGGTCTCTCTCGAGAAGAGACTATCGCTTTCTGCACTCGCATGTTTAGCCCTTCCACAGCCTCCCACAGGATGGTGCAGCTCCTACAAGCATTCATCTTCCATTTCCTTTTTCGTAGCCCGACTTCCCACGAGCTGATTTTCGACATCCGTATAGCCGATCCCTTCTATTGCTTTGTCCATGGGCGGCCCTAGCCCTATGCCTCTCTCATGTTTGATTCTTTCCAGCTACGATGCCGACACATAGAGTGAACCTTGGACTTTTTCTATTGGTGCCAACATTTGAATTACCTGGATGTTGAGGTACTAAGAAGCATCTATTTTTGCTTGAATATCTCATTTCAAGTTAAAAAACAAAAAAGAAGAAAAGCTTACGAACACCTTTATCTTTTAAGACTTTGGAGATATCATAAATGATACCATTTCTTCATGGAAATTATTGTTCTTCATATCTTCTATACTCACCTTTCTTTTAAACAACATCAACATTTGATTGCACACGGTATCCAAAATGCAACGTGAAGTCTCCTTCTCCAAGTAAAATTTATTATTCGAACTTGCAAAACCAATTTCAAGAAGGGAACAATTTAGGTCAAGAGAGATAGAACCCATGATCGAGAAAAACTCTATCTTAGTGAATATTGTGTTCTTTATGCTCGAGAAAAGATCTTGTCAATGTAAGAACTTTCTATTCTAACGAGTGTATACATACACCTAACTGGTTGTTGGAGCACAACTATAAATAAAAATAAAAATATTTATCTAAAAGTAAAATTGTTGTACCATCTCGAAATATAAAATATATGTCCACACCGAGTCTTTGACATCTAATACATTATTCTTTGATAATTGAGTCCTTTTGTACTTTCTTTATTGTTTCACAAAATTCTACATGTTTTCTCCTTTGTGACATCTATTAAACACTATATTATTTTTTGATAGAAGAGTCCTTTTGTACTTTCTTTATTGTTTTACAAATTTTACATTATTTCTCTTTTTTTGCCATCACAGTTTAGTATTAATAATGTCTTTTCGCATAGTCCTTTTGTACTTTCTTCTCCGTTTCACAATTTTTAAATTATTTCTCTGATTTATGCCATTATATTTTTATATTAATAATGTCTTTTCTTTCCGCTATTATGTTAGCCTTTACGAATGTCTTTTCACACGTTTCTTGTCCCTCGTAAGCCGTGAACACTCGGGAGTCGGAAGCTGCGAAACATTTGATCCTTTGAAGTTTGGGAGCTGAGAAGGCTCAAAACTCGTTGAAACTTTAAAATTTCATATCCAACGAGAGGTTGGAATTTTTTTTTTTATAAAAGGAAGTTCGGCCATGGCCTCTCCCGGACTTTAATTAAAATAATGAAGAAAAGTTACAGGTGAATGGGACTAGTGTCCATAGGACCCCTCAAATCCCACAAAGCAGGGAACGAGTTCGGTAAGCTAGAGAGGTTGGAACTTAGAACTGAATTTCCTATGCGAGATATTAGCTAATAGCATGTGCCATGGATGATGGGCTCGGTCTTGATAGCACAACAAAAGGAAGTACAGAAAAATGATTAAAAACAGGTTTTGAAGCACAATATATATGGTTATTATTTGAAAATTCGTTATATATGTGTTCAGATGAAAGAACGACACAATGATTGTTTTTTTATGTTGCTTGCATTTATGAATAACAAAATGTTGCATTTGTGAATAATAAAGTGTTGGATTTATGAATAACAAGTGTGATAGAATGTTCACATGCATTTGCATGTTGGAATTTTCGCTTCTTGAGGTGGAGGAGGGAGTTCAACGCTTACCAATGATGTTGGACATGTAAAGGGTCTTCAATTATTTTGTATCACCTTCGAAGAGTCTAATATGTGTAACTTTTGCTTTGTGGGATAAGGGGCCTCATGGATACTATGCTCATTTTTATTTGTATGACTCTTCTTTCCGTTAATTCAAGCTATTTGGAAGAGTAAGCTTCGGCAAAACTTCCTTAAAAAAAAGGGTATTCATAAAATAGTTCATACATGCTAACAATTGGTTGGGTTCTTTGTTTTTTGGGTTGGGAGTGAGGGTTCAACCCATTCCAATGGCCAAAGACATGTATGGGCTTGGGCCAATTGCAGACTTAATATTGCTTTTGGATAGTCCAATCCTCGTGTTGCCTTTGGATAGTTCAAATTTTGTGTAACGTCTGGATAGTCCAAATGAGTTTAACCCCTTTTTTGTGGGATATAAGAGTCTTTTTTTTTTGTTTTTTTTATAAAAGGAAGTTCGGCCTTAGCCTAATCTCCCGGACTTTAATCAAAATAAAGAAAAAAAAGTTACAAGTGAGTGGGACTAGTGCCCATGGGACCCCCCAAATCCCACAACGCAGGGGAGGAGTATGGCAAGCTAGAGGGCATTACAAATGAGGCGGATAAATTTATCATCACCCTCATGTGGGACCCATTTGGCTTTCAACTTGTTATTTTCGAGGAGATAAATACAGTGATGTCTAAACGGTGGAGATCTCTTATCTCAGGAGATTCTTTTACCTAGGAGAAACAAGGATTTCTCGATCGACCATTCTTTAGGAGTTTGGCCAAAATTGACAGCACATCGCTCCCTCCAAATCTTCCAGAGAGTCTCGCCTCTGATGGCATTCCACAGCTTCGATGAGCAATCGACCGCCTCACCCAACATCACCTGTTGCCAATTGATTTCTTGTAGGTGCTATGCTCTCTTTCATTTATACTTTTCAATTAATTCATGCTAATTAATGCTCTTTTTCATTTATACTTTTCAATTAATTCATGCTAATTAATTCACGCTTAATCACAAGAATAATAGATCTTAATGATCAAAATAAAAAAAACAACATTCGTCCAACGAAATGGAAAAAAATAAAAAACATTTTTTTGATTTTTTTTGAATTTTTTAAAAAGAAATTAAATTTAAATTAATTGAAAATAATAATTATAATAAGTATAATCATTTCACTTTTTTTTATTACAAAGCAAGGGTTAAACGTTTAGCATCGGTAAAATACATACAAATAACATAGCCCAAACTCGAGAAAGGACAACTTTAAAGCCAAGATACATACATGTAACAGAGTCAAACTAGAGAAAGGACAACCTTAAAACCAGATGAAAGAATTGGTTGCAACTCGATTAATTGAAAGTTCGGATTGACCAAATGTTCGAAGGCCCAATCTCTCAAAAGGCTTGTTTAGATTGTTCACCGCAAATGATGAAAGGTATCCCGTTATATGTGGCTGTTGAAGCCCCGAGCCTTAACAAGCGGAGTTCACGACTCGCTAGCCAAAGACTTCATTTTTTTACTTCAATTTTACTTAGGAAATAAAAATTAAAGTCAAAAGTGAATAGATAGACGAATTTGCTAAAATCATTTGAAGTTTGACACAGATAATGGATAGGAGTTCAATGGCTACTTTTATCCGAATGCATGTTACTAGCACATTTCTTCATACAAATGCATCTTCGCGCCATTCTCCCAAAGGTCTTTCTGGCTCGTAATACAGCACGCCTTTCTCTGGCGGTCCGCGATCTTTGTATGTTTTACTGCTGAATGGGGAGTTTCAGAGGTGCAAGCGTCTTACCTTGCGATGTAAAGCAGCGAGATGGATCCTGGATCTGTACCAAACACAGAAGGCTGCTACCGCGGGACTCATGAAAGCTACCTTCAGAGACACACAAACATGTAGCTCGAGATTCTCTCTCTTCCTTCATCCCCTCTCGCGAGTCGCTATCTGTCTATGTCTCTGTCCATCTCTTGCACTCTTTTCTCACTTCTAAGTTCTGTGTGTTTTTGTCCATCTCTCTACGTTTCCGTCTACTGTGTTCGTGCATGCATATATCTCCAGTCTAGCAACATGCATCCGTACACACATCTTCACGTTTCAATGCAGACATATTCACGTACACACATGACATGTATCTGTCTTTTTTCCTCTCATGTCTTCTCATCATCACCAGCTTTTCTTTCCTTTGCAGTGCCAGCTCGTGAGGATGCCGAACCAGACCTTCGCAGTCCGCAGTTGATGATTTTGCTTCACTCGCTACTTTAAACTCACTTCTGCTACGTAGAAGTTCTCCTAACAGTACAGGAGAAGCTTTCTTCAAGCTTTGCTTCTCTTTTCCATTCTATCAGAATCTCTCGGCTTGGGGCGTATATATGCCACTGAGAAGAATCGAAGCTGCTTCTTAAGTTCGCTGCCATTCTACTGTCGACGCCATTTCGCCTGAGTTTAGGATGCCGAATCGGAAGGCACATCCCGGGGCTTTCACTTCTACAGGCGTAGATGATAGACGACCACACAAGTATGCAGAGTTCGAGGGAAAGAAGCACGATGCTTCTTCTGTGAAGAAGATCGTTCAAAGTTTGAGTGACCGTTATGCGGCTGTTATCTCGCCGCTCGCATGCAAAAGGAAATCTTCCTGCTCCAACAGGGCTCCATCTCTCAAAACAATGAAAACCACCGCAGCCACAAGCCTGCTTCCCTTGCATCCACCAATCTCGATTTCCTGCAGACCAGCAACGCATTCCACATCGAGGAAACACTCCCATTCTTCGACTGCGCCGTCAGCTCGTAGACATAATGCTCCGCCCAGAGCGATGCCAAAGGGAATGGTACACATGCAAGCTTTTGCCTGCACAGAGACCCCGGTGGCCCTTCCTCCGACACACGTCACGAAGTTGCGGAGCAAATATGCTGAACCAAAGAGGACGGGCCATAGAGTAGATCCTCCTCTCACAACTTCTCTTCGTGTAGAGAGCAACACTGTTGCAGATAGAATGTCAGGATCTATGGAAAGCCAGACCCCGAGGATGGATCTCCACAAATCACTGCTCGTAGAAAGCAGGACATTACGCACTAGACAAACTTGCCATGCTCTGGAGACTTTATCAAGTGATCCCAATATCAAAGGGTCCAGGGAATGGAAGCAACTTGAGACACTTCTCAAGCAGAAAGACAATGAGGTACAATGATCGAAATGGAATTATATCCGTTGCGTTTTCTGCTGTTCTTAGAACACAGTCGTTTGAGAGGATTTGGCATCCAGTAATCGACATCTCGAATGAAACCCGCATCTATGCGGCTTCTCATCTTTCTAAACTATATTCTCGATCTTTATCTCGCTTCAAAAATTAAAATAAGCAGAGCTGAGGATGGCTACTCAACATTGTCTTGCTATTCGGTATTACTAATATGAACTCAAATATTACATAAGTTGCAGTTCGTTTAATGAATGATCTATTTGCCGAATTCAGTTTATAAATTATGCAGCACGCACTAGGTTAAGGAACATTCTCATTCACCGGCTTAAATAATTTGGTGTCTAATGAATTTAATTTCCCTCTGTTCCCTCTCGGCTAAACAAACACGTGGATCAGCTCGATAACCTTCAAACAGCAGGACTAATGTTGAAGGAGGTATGCGTTAAACAAGACGATGAGATAAAGACACTGAAGGCTGCATTTCCTAGTACGTTGAGGGAGGTAGGAGAGCTTCGTAACGTCTGCAAAAAGCAAGAAGAGGAGCTGGCACAATCACGTGTTGCACTTCCAGTGCTGCAAGCACAAGTAGCTACGCTAACTCAACAGCTAATGTCTTTGGCAGAAGATTTTAAACAGGAAAGGTTTTGGAGGCAGAACATTTCATTTTTTTATCTGACTGAAAATCTGACTAATATCATTAATGTTGCAGATGAAATCTCTGAAGGAAGGTTCTCAAGACACGGTCTCTTCCCAGGTAATTTACAAAAGTGTATCATTTGGGTTGCTTCAAGATGTTCTCGAGTGCAAGTTGATGATACTTAACCTGATTACTGCTCTGTTGTCTACGGAAACATACAGATCCACGAGAAAGAAGCTTCAAATTGCAGCAACAGTTGTTTATCAATGGAGCCATCTCCAGCAACTAGTGCATACTCGGAGCATTTAGTACAAAGCAGAAGAGGGCAAAACGCTGGAACATCCTGCGAAGATAAATTGTCGCCAGCTAATATAGCTTTCAAACACTTCCTCTTTTCTGTTTTGTCAAAAAAAAAAAAAAATCAAGAATTTCTCATGCTTACTAATTACATGCCATGCAGGATCGGATCTGTAAGCCTGCAAGTGTCCGTTATTCGAGGTTAGAGCAGTTGTTGTCTGCCGAGACTTCAACTGATACCAAGCGCAAAATGGGATTAAATGCAGTTCCTCCAGCGGAGCACGTCATGAAAGGGGTATGATTCCAACTCATTTCATTAAGTAGCTGCAAATTTGAGTTCAATCTTTTTTATGACATCCAACGTTGAATTCCACATTCAAAAGTTGAAGAGGCGATGGATTCACGTGCATGACTGATGCATCATTCTGTCTGTCAAAAAAAATCAAACTGCGTTTGCACGTTCATATTCTGATCAATGCGATTCTACATTCACGTGCAACTTTATTTAGTATTCATTTTCAATCTTTTAAGAACGAAATATGCTTCTGGAATCCAATGTCGCAAATCTGTGTATGCTTCCCGATTGTGCAGATTGGAAAGCGAGTAAGCAAACAACTCCGTGCGGAGAAGGGCATCGGAGACTCATTGCAAGAACTGGAAACTGGTTCTTATGAGAAGGAGCACACTTTTCATGATAGATATATCAGCGCCACCACTGATTCGAGGTCTTCTTCAACTAGATCAAGCAACTTAGAGCCGATCAAATCCATCTTAAATTGTGGAAGTCCTCATCCTCTTGAAGGGTTTTGCGTAAGCCAGGTAATCACAGTTAGTTATATTTAGTTGATATCGTATCACACATAGGTATTTGTGCTTGAATTAGACCTAATCATGTTGAAATATTTGTTTTTTGGCTATCAGAAGCAGGAAGTCCAGCCCACTAAAGTGAGTGTTTGGAACCTGAAGCCCACCTGACAGCATCATCGACTCCGTTACTCCATGAATCGAAAAGAAAAAAAACTTGAGGAAATGGTGGGAATCAATGGTTGGGCTTCTCGTGAATCGCATTCCTGTTACAGCTTAGAATAATGCCTCAACGCTAGCAAGTGCTACTTTTGGCAATGGCTCGAAGGCATTCCGTGTTACTGATTCCAGTAAAATAGTATATAATGTGTTTGAAGAATCTTCACCCCCGGAAAACTTTTGATTCTCTTGCCTGTTCAGTGTATGATATGGCCATCGCCAGTTTGCAAGCATATCTCAAATGCCATTTGAAGGGCACTGAAGCTCAACTTCCAGTAGTGTCATACATCCTTTGGATGGCAGCATCAAGATCCTTAACAAAGTCAGAGCCCCCTCTTATTGGAGAAAACTAATAGCACGTTCTGATGTCATTCTGCCTACTACAGGCATTTGGACGTGAGGACTTGGCCCTCGTTGTGATATTCAGAGTGTTCCCTAGATGAAATGCGGGAGTACTGTGTGTTTCTTTGACAGCACTTTTGTATAACAGTATCCATAGCTAGATCCTTTTTCCTTTTACGAGAAAGTACAGTTGTTTATAATGTAAAAGTCATAGAGCCATATTTGGAAGGCATGTTGGAGAAGATCAGATATTCGCCAGCAAGTTCCAGTGCTTCAAAACTTTCATCGTTTCGGGTGAAGGCTCGATAAAATTTCCTTTTGGCATGAAAAATATAGCTGCATTTTTCCACAAGGTATTGATTCTTTATTGCATACGCATGCATGCTTCATTTAAAAATGTTTGGAACAAGAGTGAATAGCTTTAGAGGAGGTTGCGTAAACAAATGAAGATCTCATCCCTATGGTGAGGGATCTGCGTGGACTTCGATATATTTGACTGTTAGGTCAAATATATAAAAACCCCTCAACACGGCTAAACTTGTAGACATTTTACTTCTACAAAGAAGGTTTTATTTTCATATAATCCACCCAATATTTCTTATTGTGTTTCGTAGATTTGTTCAGCCTCGTTGTTGTATTCCACACCTTTCATTGAGCATCCTATGCATATCCTAGTATGGTTTTTGTGCTTAATAAGAATGCCATATTCCTAACTTTTATGTCACTCCTATCCTTCCGCATTGCACTATGACGTACAAACAAGGACGGAGTATAACTGAATTTCATGTTACTTCCTCTCCGACATTGGTTCCTATTCTTTTCTGTAAGCTCAATCATTCATATGAAAACCTCGTTATCCACTGGTCCACTTGATGCTAGAAGGTTGAATTCATGGTATTTCCATAAAAGGGTTGTTCTCCTCGAGGAAACAGTATTCAATGTGTTTCTCGAAAATTAAGAACATCTATAGCGATGTGAGCTAGCTAGTAGCAATCATAGTCTTGTCTTGCAGCAAAGCAGAGGAATCTATATTCAATGGTACAAACTGCGATTTTGGTACATGCTTGATCTAAATGTGGAATCAAGAAGTTTCCCATTTGTCCAACTGGGAAGCACTTGGTTTCTCGTATTGTGAAAGTCGTTGAAGAGTTTCTTAAAGAAATTGGAAATAATTGTACCAAGCACAGAGCATAGCTCATTAGGTAGATAAAGTAGTAACATGAGCAAGACAAAGGATTTACAGATTGATCACATGATTCGTCTAAGTTTCATATGCTTTGAGAAAACAAAATTCTGGAGTTTCACTTATATACAAATTTATCTATATACAGAAATTATAATAGTAGTAAGACTTAATTGGATTCAAAAATAAAATTGTTTGCTTTGGTGATTGATCTTGTAGGCAAACGATAATCCCAAAGAGTAAAGTACACATTGGTGCAATGGTCAAACGCCATCTTTTATGAATTAATTGGGTCTTTCTGAATAAGAATGTGGAAGAAAAAACAAATTTCTCTCTTTCTTAGGTGATATTTTTCCAAGAATATCTGAGATCAGGGATATCTGAATGAATGCTCAATTGATAAATCCCTCAGTGGCCATTTAGGTAGAAATATGCAATTATAAGAGTTCACCTCCCTTTAGACACCATAGGATGATCGTTATGGATGATAACAAGATCAAAGGTAAGTGGACTGCACATGAAGGCGACGAAAAGATCATAAACCTTCTTTGAAACTCCCTCTAAAACTTTCACTTCTTGCTGTTTCTTGGTTGTCACCATTGTTGCACTTGCAGCTACTCCTACCCTTGCATTGTGGGATAGGGAGGATGCAAAGGGCACTATGCCCATTCATTGTACAATTCTTGTTTTCTTTAATTCTTGTTTCCTTTAATTTATTCAAGCAAGAGAGACTAGGCTTCTGGCGAACTTCCTCTCAAAAAAAAGGGTTGCACAAACATTCATGACGAGGATGGTGAGTGTATCTCTGCATACAGCCCCCAACCAAATGCGCTAAGTAATGAATTATTTTTTGGGGAAAGCGTATTTAGTTATGTTGAGAGTCTATGGATTATTTTTCTATGGGAAGCATGCTTCTGGAGTACCCAGATCCCATCTCTTGGTAGATCTCTCTTTTGAGCATTTCAGGGTTCTTCTTTTGCATGGAGTCGACATGAATCTAGGATGCATCCTCCATGGTTGATCACTACAACCAATTGGATGAATAACGAGGAAAGTCGTGACAATTGGCAGTTGATACTAGCACGAAAAGTGCAGCGTTCAAATAACGATTAATATACAGCACGTGTTGTTTTTCGTGATGTGTCATTTCATTTTTCAGTTAAATCATTGAAACTTTTTTTATATTTTCACATCAGAAAAATTAATATTCATTATTGAGGTTTTGTGCAGGTGTTTCTATCGGATTTTAATGTAAACACCTACGCAGAAACAATCTTTGCATATTCACATCACGTTTGTGCATATAGAAAAAGAACTTTTGTACCCAAGTGACACTGAGTCATCCTGTGAGAAAAAGATTTGTGTAAGTACCACAGTTCGGATAAATATACTTTTTTTTTTTAATATATAAATGGAGGTTCGGCCGAGGCCTCCTCCTCCGGACTTTAACTTTGAAATTGTAACTGTACAAGGAAGGGCATAGTACTCATGGGACCCCGCTTATCCCACAAGAACAGGGTTTTACAAGACTGGGTTAAACGGTGGTCAACACAGCTACCGTAGGGATAGACAAACGGTGGCACTGAGCCACAATGCAACATCTTTCCAGATTACATGTCCCTTACATGTTGCTGCCAGGGATTGAACCCTCGCCCCCGCCTCAAGAGGTGAGAGGCCCAACCACTAGGCCAGCGAACTGGGATGGATAAATATACTTCCATAAGCATTAAAATTACTCCAATTAATATCACACGATCATAATAATATCCATAAGCATCAAGTCCATAGCCGTAATCATCATGATCAAGACGATGACAATGAATTCACAAGCATAACCATCATCACCTTTATATTATACCATAGCCATAAGCATCATGAGCATATCAATAACGTAACCAAGCCTACAACATAAACAAAATCATCATGAATGCAAGCATCAAAACCATAAATCTATGAGTTGCTTGGTGTAAATTCTTGTAATTATATGAAAGATTCCACATTCATTTTTTTATAGGGGTTATTAGTTTCATTAGGTTGTAACAATAAATAATATGCTTTAAACATACATTAAGGGACTCGTAAATTCAGAGCGAAAGACTCACGAAAAGGCCTTTCAATCTGTTCATCTTCTTTAGATTCTTCTTTTTGTGTCCTCATTATTGGATTCATCTTTGCTTTCAACTCAAAAACTCTTCTTGGGCCTTTCTTTCTCTTCCTCATTCGTGTATTTATGTAAGAATGCATTATTTATACATGAATGTATGCATTGTATGGATTTATGTATACATTGTGTTTGCATCAAGGTATGCATTGTTTTGTGTGTGGATGCACTATTTATGTGATCCCATATATGAATGTATATGCATGTTTATGTGGGTTATGCATACATTACACACAAACATACACACACACACACATATATTATTTATGTATGAATGCATTATTTATGCATGATTGTATGCAGTGCATGAATGTATGTATACACTGTGTTTGCATCAAGGTATACATTTTTTTGTGTATGTACTATGGATGCATTATTTATGTGATCCTATGCATTATGTACGCATCTATGTATACATCGTAAATGCTATAAATTACGTTAATGCATGTACACGACTATAAATTAACTGATACCCAGTGGGGTAAATTTCGTTGAAAAGAAAACCTGTTGTAGCAATTGCTGGAAAATTTGGGAATTGCAAAAAAGTTGGCAAAAGCATTGTTATAGACATTGACAAACATGGTGGTATATGGGCCGGAAATTAGGACTCATATCGCCATTAAAAAGAAATCCGTAGCAATCTCTGTATTTACCTTAAGAAAGAATCTTTTCGGAGGGCATTAACTAAGGAGATTTTTATGGGAATATTGATCGGCATATCGACCTCTTGTGAACGCAAGAAAATGAAATTGTATTAATTGTAAGCGAGTCATTTTGAACTTGCATGAGATGAATCCATCATTAACGATCTAAAACACACTTCAAGCTCCTTTTGATGCACCTTGAGAAGCTTCGCATGCATCTTGAGAAGCTTCCGATCACAAGGTAAGTGATCCCCTCTCTCCTTTACTGTTTTCTCACTCTTTTATTATTGTTCTTGCATGTGCTTCATTATTTGCTTACCTCTTTCTCTATCTTTTCACTCTTCTCTTCTAATACCTCTTTACAAACACACACAAAAAGCATACACATATGCACATCTAATACCTCTCTACAAACACACACAAAAAGCATACACATATGCACATCCAGAAGTGAAAACATGTCATTGAGAGCCGAGAAGTGAGCATTAGGGGACTGGGCAGTCCTTGAATTTTGCACTGCCATGTACTCTTCGGTTTCACTGTTGCATGCACTCCAAGGAGCGATGGAGATATAATCACAACAAATGTGCACACAACCGAGCCCTTTGGATTACTACCTTACGAGACCAGGACTTCTATAAAAATGCCCTCTGAAGGCAAGCAATTGAAGAAGGTCCCTGTGATCCCTTCAATGCCGAACAACGCAAATGACAAGGTTTCTCCAGCTCAACTTGCAGCGAACACAATCGCGTCTCGCTCTAGGTGATAATTTTTTTTATTATTGAAGGATTGATTTGCATTTCAATGGCCAGTCCATCGAACGATGAATTAGAATAGGATAGTTGTATTTAGATGAAGGAGTTGCAACAACCGGCGAAGTTTGAGGCGCGTTTTTTTCATTGGTGATTATGACGACATTCAAGTTTTCTAATTTGCTGTTAGATCACTCGGTATGAAATCCAACCAGATTGCAAATTAAATAATGCAATGAAGAAACCTACATCATCAAACATTAGTAGAATTAATTTCAAAAACAAAAGGGACTTAATGGATGAGAGGACATTAAAAAAAATATCTTATGAAGCATACATGATTTGAAGATATAGGTATTTTGTCCAAGCCAGCATAGTCCAGTGGTTCCTCCTTAGAATCTCAAGGAGAAAGTCCTGAGTTCAAATCGTGGCTGGACATATCCATGAGTTCTCGAACATGGGTGTCCATGAGTTCCCCAAGATGGGTGCCTCTACCTTACGAGGTGTGTCTTTCCAATTCATTGTACTCTAAAAAAGAAAAAAGAGATATAGGTGACAGTCAATTGAATTCATAATGCAGTGCAACTAATTGTGTGTCATAATAGGAACAAGCTGTAGCAGATGCGCTAACCGGACGATGAAATCCATGAGCTGTATCATAAATTAATGCTGAAGCTTTTGATTGTGACCAAGCCGTTGACCTTTGCGTTTGAACTTATCATAAAATACATACAGAGAAGCTTGAGTCATTTAATTTTACTTTTTCGTTGCAAAGAAGAAGAAGAAGCGACTGATCTTTCTGTATAAAATATAAATATTATTGAACTCCAGATCCAATTCTTTGTTTGAACATTAAGTTGCATTTTTTTTTCGATGATCTTCTTCCCTATTATGATTTGAAACTGCTTTCATACGTTTCTCTAGCTGAAAGTAGCAGTTGGAAATTGATACAAACAATGTTATTTCTTTTTTCTGATTTTTTTGGGTCCGTTTGTTGTAGATTGAAGCACGAAAACTGAAAATGATTCAAATATTTGCTATTCACTATTGTCTTACTTTCTTAAGTTGATTGCTGCTAAGAAAAATGAAGAATAAAGATATTTACTTTTTAAAATCCATTGATTGCGATTGTTCCATAAATTAAGGACTCTCTACGATGCTATTTTCTTATTTGTGCAACATCAATTCTTAGGAGAGGGTATAGCCTATGAATGTGGATTTTGAATATCAAATTAGATGGTCTACTTGTATCCACACAGATACTTAGAATGGTATTCCTCGATCATTTATGTTTTTTATCTAGAGTTCACTTATGAATTTTTGGTCATTGAACATGCATATAAACATCTTTCATGCAACATGTTAACTCATATATGGTGAAAGGAAAGCGAGACATGGAGAATTAATGTTCACACAAAGTAAGTCCTATCAATGAACTTTGGGAAAAGAAATTCAGATGCACTCTAAGAATTATGTGTGCCGATCTAGTCCTTCTGACATTCACATGCACTCTATGCACCCTGCATGTGGGCCTTGTAGATCCCGATAGCATCTAAGATCCACAAACAAATATCTAATAAGATAAAGAAGAACCCCATTGGAACAAGGATTATGGCCATGAATCAGCAGAAAAGAGAAGAAACAGGGACACATGAAGGTAACAATGGTATTTGATTTCCCAAAACATGAATTACCATTAAAATTTATGGAGAAAACCATCCTTGTAGCGTTGTGTGTTTGTGCACACCCCTCCCTTGGAGATCTTGAGAAGCTGGGCCTCTGAGTCCTTTGAAGTGCCTTGACATTCCACCTTGTCGGGTGCAATTTGAAGTTAATGCGTACCATGTTTCCTCAACATTAAAATTTTGGATTGGTTGATGATGTCTATGAAATCACTTATAAAAACCTCCCTGAATCTTGTTTTATTATCACAAGGGGCATTATGTCAAAATTTGCCTCTCTAAAAAGGATAAATCAAAAGCTCTTTCAAATAGAAGAAAAAGATGATGATGGATTTACCCTAGTAAGAAGAAAAGGTAGAAATAGACACGTGAAAAAATCAATATCACCTCAAGTATCATCTCCCACTCATAGAATTCTTTAATAGAATAGATGACAACCTCAATATTCAAGTAGTCAAGGATACTAAAAAAATATAGATGCAAATGATTGAAAAAAACATGGAATTTGAGTCCTCTCACCTATCCCTTTCCCATACTATGGATGAAGATCTGTACAAAAATAGGAGAAAGAAGAGAAAAGGAGATATTCGTGATTAAGACCAACTCTCCTTTTGATGGTCTTCATTGGGGGAACAAAATTATTGGGGCCCATGCCTCTTGATGTTCTCCCATTCCCTCCTCTGTGCTCATGTTGTTGTTCTCCCTTTTGTCCTTCAACTACAAGGGATTCACTGTTTTCCTAAGGTGCGATCATTAACATATGCTGTTGAAAGTAAGAATCTCTCTTTGCATGTGAATTGCCTTCAAGAAGTCGAAATTGAGAGAGGCGATTATGGTGGATCGTGCATATCCTAACCTCATATAACAAATGGATCATGAAAAAAACTCCCTAAGATCTTGTGGAATTTGCATTAATATTCATCCCCAATATGAGAGTTTCATGGGGACAAACTCTTATTGGCCTATATAATTGTTATGAATTATGGAATGTGTTGAACAAGTAATTGTTGGAGACTTAAATTATTAATATATTAATGTGTTTTGGTGTTTTCGATATAGCAGCTGAAGGTTTGTGAGGATCATAAAAGGCATGAAAGGACGGACATCAATAATCTGATTTATATTTTATATATTTTGTAAATGAACTCACATAAAGGGTTTGATTTTTAGAAACAGTTAGTAAAATTAGTGGTTAGGATACAGGTCGTCGTAGACTGAGATTTCTATTATTAAAGGTAAAGGTTCTTTACAAAAGAGACCAACTTTTACTTTCACGCATGCTTTTTGAAGCCGCTCTCATGTAACCACTAGTTTCAACATAATAAAAAATCCTATAAATACATGTACTCTGTGGACTATCGAAACACAGTGCATGGGGGGAGATTTCACCCAATTATACTGCATTCTGTCTCATCTCCTTGCATATCTATTTTCTCTCTATATTTTCAACATTCATAACCTCTATATGCACGTGAGTTAAGATCTTGATTACACTGTATTAGAGCTCTGTGTGTGTCACTATAGAGGGATCAGTTGGCATTTTATCTCTATTTTGGTGTTCTATGTTCGCAATCCATTTCTGATTCTATTTCCATTTTTTATTCCGATTTCAATTTTGGTTCGGGTTTTGATTTCTATTTTAGTTTTTGTTTCAGTTTCTAGTTTTTGCTTTTGTTTTTGTTTCTATTCCAGTTCTAGAACCAGAACCTATATTTACACCTACATTTAACCTACTTTATTTTGGCATAACTAAGGCATTACTTTGGCATCTTTGGCACCCATGGCTCCCTTGGTGATTGTTGGTAGCCGTTGGCTATGTGTGAAACAATTTTAATTTATGAGTGGCAATAAGAAGTTTTATATTCACCAAGGAGGCACGATTTGAACCCATAACCTCACTCTCACAAGGGAAGTGCTTTACTAGTACACTATCTCTTTGTGTTGTCACTCTAGTTCTCTTTTCTTATATTTAATACAACTTGCATCTCTTTCTTACTTTTTCAATTCCCAAGAAGAACCCTTCCTTTTACATTTTAATTCAAGGAATCTGATAATAAATAGAGGCTTGATCAACAGGAGATATCCATGCTGTTTTACACATTATTTCATCTCTAGCCCTTTCCAGTGCCTTAATGGAATAAGGATTTTGGATTGGCGTAGAAAGAGGCCTATCTTCAGTTGGCCCTAATCTAGCAGCCGAGGTACTGGCAGTTGCATTAGAGATCGTTAAATTTTCATACAACTTTTTCATACCTCCTTTGCCCCAATTAACGGATAAAGCAAGTCGTGATCTAAAATCACACAATTTTCTATCAATATCTACAACTAATTGATTTTCCTTTCCTTTGAAGGCTGGCTGAGCAGTGAATTGAGTAGGTGGAGCTGGCTGGAAAATTGGCTGAGGAGGAATGTACTGTGGCATAACTGGTTATATAGGTGGTGCTTGCCCTACACCACTATTGCTAGCTCCAAGCTCATTGAAACTCATGGAATATACTTTGTTATTCAATTGAGCAACCTCTTTGGAAAGAGACGCCTGCATATTCATAACATTCTCCATTTGTTTACATAAAATGTCTAGTTGAAATTCTATCGGAGCTTTAGGGGCAACTGCATTGTTAGTCGTAGCCGTAGTCGCAGGCATTGGCATGTCAGTTTGCCTTGCAGTAGGTATCTCCCTAGGCTGAGAAGCATTGGTTTTGCATATAAGACTAATTATCGTTTCTTCATATGGGCAATAGCCTCTATTTCTCTTTTCACTTTTTCCCAGTCGTTGGTCAGGCCATATCTTTTGCCTGGCTCTTCTATTCGTCTCTCAACCTCAGCTCTATCCTCATGACTTAATACCTTGAGGAAATGTATAATCAGATCCGGATTTAATGCATTTCTATCCTCTTTAGGGAGTTGAGCTAATCGTCTCATAAACTCACCATGAAGATGAGTTAGGGACTCATTGCTCTTAAAAGATTCTATCCATCGCAAAACTGCTTCCCGACTATGCTGGCTAAAGTCCTTAAGATAAAACATCTTATGTAATTCTTTCCTAAATTCCTCCCAAGGTTTATTGGCATGAACTTGAATACTTTCTAGGATAGAACTAGAAACTACACGGCCAAAATATTTCACTAAAACATCATCAGGTAAACCTTGGATTTGCACTTGCTCTTCAAATGCATCCAGGTACTCTGTAATGTTTAAGCCAGTAAATTTTCCTTTTTCTCTTAAGATGGCTTGGACTATGCATGTTCCTTGCTTCTCTATCATCATATTTTTGAACATCTCCTCCATCTTGCGTTCTTGGAAACACTTAGAATGGAGTAAAAGATCTATAATGGCAGGTTCTAATTGTTCTCTAAACTGCTTAAACCTATCCCTAGATGATAAAGCCACGAATGTTGGCTTTACCAAATCCTAGACTTTACTATTACTATTTTCTTTTCTTAAATATATTTGTTTACGTAATCCTAAACTTGTAATTATCTCTTGACTTGATCTTTTGAATTTATAAGTAGATTACTCTTTTACTTTATGAGTTTTTAATTTTTAGAACTTACTTTAATTTGTAAACCTTTGAATATTTAATTCCAAAGGTTTCTCTAATAAAGTTTATATAGGTTTTTTAAGTTTTAAATATATTTTCTTAATTTAGATATTTTGGATTTTTAATGTAATAGGTAAAACAAAAATTACTATTAATTTCTTGAATAATATTTTCTTAAATTGATTTTGGATAAAGTAGGAAAGCAGCTACTTTAAATCAAAAGAACTTGAACCTAAAACTCTTTTTGTGCTATAAAATGAAATTCTTTTTGTGAAGTAAACAAAAAATCTTTCTGTTTAAAATAAAAATTTTTCTTTTTGTGCAATAAAATAAACCTTTTCAAGTATTTTAAAAAACTATCCTAAGTTGCTTATGATACTTAAACAAAACTAATCTTTCCTAATGCAAGAATGTTTCAATGCTTTGTAAATGCAAGTGTAATGTGCCTAATTTCTAGTGCAAATGAAAATAACCTTCTTTTTTTTGTGATGTGATGGTACTAAAATAAAGGAACTTGAAAAACCGCCTTACCTGAAGTTTGCTTGATGCAGAGGTTCTAGTGCTTAGTGAAAAATCTTTACAAATTTTCTTAATCAATCAAACCTAAATACAAACTAACGTGATCGTGTATTTCTGGTCTTCTTGTATGTTGATGAGGGGGGAATGAAGTGGCGAAGCTCCTCTGGTTAGATAACCCTTCTTCCCGTGGAGGCGCTTAGGTCATAAGACCAGCCCTCAATACCCAGGGAAAAAGTAAGTAGCAGTAGAATCTTCACTTTTCTTTGCAGCTTCTTCCTTCACTTTCCTACATACAAGAAGAAAAGCTTAACTTTTGTATTAAAAACTGAAAAACACAACTAAAAACCCTAAGCACACTAGCGTCATGTTTCATGTCAGGTTCACCAAATTGTCGTCGAGGGGTGTGAAAGGAGGCCGCTGCTCATCCTAATAGATTCACGTTAACCTCACTGTGTGACTACACGCTTAGTGTTTCTTTGTGTGCTTCACGATCTAGGTTGTGTTTTTGGTGTGTGGGAGTTAATAGCTAAGAGTTTTATAATCTATTTAAGTTTAATATAAGAAACTAAGGTTCATCTGAAAGTGCATCTCTAGCATTTTGATATGCTGTTAAGATAAGTTATTCTTTAGTAATACACTTAGAAACTTCCTCAATAATACATTTTTTAATAATCTCCACCTCGTCGTTTTCAGACTGAGTTTTCCTTTTAGAGAAAGGTGGAAACAAGATTTCTCTTTCGTCAGAATCCGGGAAAGCAATTGAACAAAAGGTTCTAAATCTAGACAATGTATAATCAAAAGATGAAGAGTATAAGGTTTAAGTTATAATATGATCTTCAACTTTTTCTTTTTCTTCTAAAACTACACTATCCTCGCTCTCGTTGATTTGCGTAGTACTATTCTCTATTGGAGTAGGGAAAAGCGTATCTAGAATAAAAAATCAATTCTTTTTTAGTTAAAGTCCTACTTGTAGATGCAATATTCGTATACATGAAAAGTAAAGTCTCTATGGTCCGTATGGAAGTGCGTTTCTATACCTAGATATAGCATCTAAATATGAAGGTAAAATTAATTCTTTGTTAGCTATTCTATCTTTAATGAGATCAACTACAACGTTTTCTTTTTGTTGTGGAAGAGTATTTCTTTTTAAGGTTGGAGGAAAAAAATCTTCTCTATTTTCTGGTTCAGGTAAGACAATTGAGAGTAAAGGCAAAACTCTAGATAAGTTACGATCGTGTAAGGTTTCATCTACCACTTGATCTTTAACTATTTCTATTACTTCTAATTCCTTACTAATCTCGTTTTCATTGATTTGAGTAAATTTACTTTCAATAGGTGTGGGTAAAAAAGTTCCTAAAATAAAAGAACTATCTATTTCTTTATTTTTAGTAGCAAACTTACTTGTAGATGCTATATTTTTAGACATAAGAAAGTGTAATATAAGAAATTAATTAAACTGTATAGTGGAAGTGCTAAAACTTTAGATCCAAAACTAGTCCTATACAAACGCTTGTAAAAAGTTCTAATACACCTTTTAGAAGATTTTCCTATACAAAAGCTTAATACACAAATTTATAATTCAAAGATCATATAATGGAACTAGAATCAATGGTATTTAAAGCAGCTTCTATCTCGTAAATCTCGTCAAATCCTCTTCAGTGCTCATCAAGTTTTCTTCAAAATGATCTGCAAGAGTAAATCATTCAGAAAAACATAAGTATGTCTTCATTAATATAAAACACTCATTTATAAATCTAACATTCAAAACTTAACATAATTTAAACTTATGCTAACACATGTTAATTAATCCTCTTATGTATATATAACTACACACTCACATACATTCTCATATGAATATATCTATTTCATATGCTTACACACAAATATTAACTTTAACATGCATATTCATACACCAACATGTACTTCTAATGCAATCTCATTCATACCTATTATGCATTTATGCACAAGTAAACACATATATTTAACTCGTGTACACATCTACTTCATATAGGCATATGCACATACTTCACATATGCACATACATTCATTCATATCAGCTATCTACTTCATTTATGCACATGCACTCGTGCACTCTTACACATGCACTCATGCATTCACGCATATGCACATGCACTAACTTTAATATGTACATACACTCTCACATGCACTCATGCATACAACTCATATTCATATGTACTCTTTCATATGCACATGCACTCTTTCATATGCATGCACTCATGCTCATGCACATACATTCTTTAAGCTACACATATGCATGCTCATACATATACATGCACTTATTCACATGCATTTATGCATACATACGCATGCACTTCATCACAATACACATGTATACATGCATCATACATACACTCATGCATAGATACATGCACTCATGCATACATGCATACTTCATAAATATACATGCAAACACATACACATATGCATCTTACACTATTATGCACATGCTTTTATTCATCTACCATATTTATGCATATGCATGTCACACCATTTGCATACATGCACTTTCATCACTTATGAACACATGCACACATGCACACATGCACACATCACACATCTCTCATGCATACATTCATCATATTTATCATACCTACACATGCATAAATGCATCACACTTCACATGCATACACATGCATAATACACATGCATACACATGCATAATACACATGCATACATGCATCACACTTCACATGCATACACATGCATATATGCATCACACTTCCCATGCATACACATGCATAATACACATGCATACATGCATCACACTTCTCATGCATACACATGCATAACACGTCACATGCATACACATGCATATATGCATCACACATCACACGCATAATACACATGCATACATGCAAACATACATCACATACATGCACACATCACTCATGCACACATGCACACATCTACAACATACATGCACATGCATACTTACATTACATACATGCACATGCACTTTTGCATATACATGCATTTCACATTCTTACATGCATGCATAGATGCATAGTACATATACATATGCACATGCATAACTATGCATCATACATCATATGCATAAATTCACTTCACATTTCACATGCATACACATGCATACATGCATCATACTTCTCATGCCTACACATGTTTACATGCAAACACACTTCCCATGCATACATGCCTCACACTTCACATGCATACACATGCATAACACTTCACATGCATACACATGCATATATGCATCACACTTCACATGCATACACATGCATAATACACATGCATACACATGCATAATACACATGCATACATGCAAACATACATCATATACATGCACATATCACTCATGCACACATGCACACATCACTCATGCACACATCACACATGCACACATGCACACATCTACAACATACATGCACATGCATACTTACATTACATACATGCACATGCACTTTTGCATATACATGCATTTCACATTCTTACATGCATGCATACATGCATCATACATATACATATTCACATGCATACCTATGCATCATACATTATATGCATACATTCAATATACATGCATACATTCACTTCACATTTCACATGCATAATACACATGCATACATGCATCATACTTCTCATGCCTACACATGTTTACATGCAAACACATTTCACATGCATACATATGCATAATACACGTGCATACATGCACTTTACATGCATACATGCATCACACATATGCATCATACTTAAAAAACATGCTCTCTCTCTCTCTCTTTGTCATCAGACGCATGCATTTCTGCCACCAAGGATGAAGCAGGGGGGAAGATACAGGGAACCTATTCTCTCTCTTTCTTTCTATCTCTCTCTCTCTCTCTCCATCTCTGCCAAACATCGTATGCCGCCAAGTGTGGATGGAGGGGGGAGGCAATCATCTCTTTCTCTCTCTCCCTCTCTCATCCTCTCTCTCTCTCTCTCTCTCTCTCTCTCTCTCCGTCTCTATGAGACGTCGTCTCCGTCGAGTGTGGATGGAGGGGGGAGGCAATCATCCCTATCACTCTCTCTCTCTCTCTCTATCTCTATCTCTCTCTCCCTTTCGTCTATGTCCGCGTTCTGTGTGTGTAGCTTATGGGGGGAGGTACGCACAAGTACTCTCTCTCTCTCTTGGCAAATCTATGCATCATTGCTGTCGAGATGCAGGTCGATGGAGGAGGGAAGGAGGTACAGAGAACACTCTCTCTCTCTCTCTCTCTCTCTCTCTCTCCTGCCGGTAGGATCCGTACTTGCAAGAGTAGATCATTAAGAAAAAATCATAGAGAACACACACATATATAGCTACACTTAGAGTTACATGTAAGCATGCACATACATTTAGATAACTAACACTTATATTTAATTAACTAGTCATTCGACATGCATACTAACTTTAACTAACACACGTTACTAGTCACACGTACATATAAACTAACACTAATGCATATATGTAGAATTATTTACATTAATAAAAGGTAAATTAACTATATTTCATAATTATTAAATAAGTAGTTTAATTAATAATAATAATTTTTATTTATTAAATTTAACTAACTAACTAACTAACTAACTAACTAACTAACTAACTATATATGTATATATATATATATATATATATATAAATTTAAATATTAAATAGATATATGTTAATTATTCTCATAGATATATATATGTATACATACATACATATATAATAAATATACTTATATCATCCACCTATATATATATATATATATATATATATATATATATATATATATATATATATACATGAACTTAAATATTAAATACATATATGTTAATTATTCTCATAGATATATATATGTATACATACATACATATATAATAAATATACTTATATCATCCACCTATATATATATATATATATATATATATATATATATATATATATATATATATATATATATATATATATATATATATATAATATCCATATATATATATATATATTTATATATAACTTAATTATATATTTTTTAGTTTTAATTAAGCATATATATATTAATAATTATCCACCATATATATAAAAATATGAACCTATTAATTATGATTGTACCTAGAATAATTTAGGCACTTAGGATTAGTACATATGTACTTATAAATAAAAATGCGCATTTAATATTGGTCTAATCACATAGAGCAATCCTTTATTACACATATATTAAACCTTATAGACTTAAACACATAGGCATACATAAAACATATTAACACATATGCACTTACATGCTTATTTAAGGAAAACCAACCAATTCATAGGTTTAGTTGGAACTCCCTAAATATACCCATGCTTAGGTAGACCAAAAATCCATAAACACATAGACATAGGTGCACACATATATATCTTTTAAGTATATATATGCAAACACATACATATGGCATAAAACCCTCATTCACACTCACACTCATACTTAATACATAATTAAGTACACTTACATAGATATACAACCCCATACATACATAAGCATAGGCACATATACATATCCATACTTAAATTTTCCTTCATTCTCTCATAGATATCCTCATATGATCATGGACACACAAACTCTCTTAGTGATCTTATAAACATATATATGGACATAAAATGAAGAGTCCAAATAAGAATTCAATTAAACCTCCATTCTCTGTTCACAAAATATTTTCTTCTTTTGCCTACAGGTACTCAAAAGAAAAGTTTAGTCAATTTAAACCAATGCATTAAAAAAATATTTGCGAGAGATATCAATTAATCAACTTTGAATCAAAACATTTTTATTTTTCCATATATTAATTCAAGTGAGGAAATCCTTCCGACAACACATGCTTCAGCTCTTCCAATAAAATAAATATGTAAATGTTTGGCATACGCTTGTATGCATATGGAATGAATTACATGGGTTTTTGAGTTGAGAGGGAGACTAAGTTCATGAAGTTAAGTCTAAGTAGGGCTAGAAATCCCAAGTTCTAGGAATAATGGTAATAAGTCCAAATGGCCATAGTAAACCATTTGATTCCTTTATTCTTGGCTATGTAGTTAAAAACAGAATAGTTTGAAACTTCATGAAACAAGTTAAGCTTAAAGTTCCTCTTTTGGAATTTTAAATCCATAAAACCCCATGGCATGTATGAT
Source organism: Ceratopteris richardii (assembly GCA_020310875.1). NCBI lineage: Eukaryota > Viridiplantae > Streptophyta > Polypodiopsida > Polypodiales > Pteridaceae > Ceratopteris > Ceratopteris richardii. Next base: position 85,961,189 of record CM035414.1, on the reverse strand, counting down.
CTACAAGGCCAAGGACTTAAGGGAGAGTTCAAGATATTTTCTCTTCTAAAGCCACAACACCATCATGGTAGCTTACATTGATAATTAACAAAGCTCTTGATCAAGGCCAAGGACTTGAGGAAGAGCTCAAAATATTTTCTCTTCTAAAGCCATGACACCATTGTGGTAGCTTGCACTGATAACCAACAAAGCTCTAGAAGAGAAAGTATTTGAAAAATCAATATCCTATGAATAATCATAGATTAAGACTCTTTCAACTTGCCATTAAAAGGAGGATAAAAAATATTGACTTTTTGTAATGTTAATTCCTCCCTTAAAGGAAGTTCTTCAATAATGGGAATAAAGAACTATTTGAGCTTTACAAAACTTCTCCAAGGAAAGAGAGTACCTGAAGAAGAGGTAAAAAAGGGTTGAAAGATATCCTAAACACCACTTACTTATGCCATAAGAAGTCAAGGACTACTTTAATTAATTAAGGGTTGTTATCTTCTTCAAATTAAGAATCTTATTAAAAAACCAATTATTTTGTTGAGTTTAGGTTCCCAATTATGTCTAGAGATAATATCTAGTTTAAAGACAAAACAATTATCTCTATTATCAGATGAAATAAGAACAATTGTTCAAGATACATTTGAACAAGAGAATCATTGAAAATTAAATCTTTAAGATTGAGTATTATCAAGTTCTAAGTACAACTAAGAATGGAAAGTTGAAATTTCATGTTGACATGAGCATTAGATCTCCTCTTCAAAGAAATTAACAACTTACAAGTCAAAAGAGGAATAGCTTTCACTTGATTAGACTAGAAAAATGGTTGATTCAAAAGTTGACCCATCTTCTCATGAGCAGTGCATGTCTGCAGTAGACTCACATGTTTGGTACTTTGACAATGGGGTGACCAAACATATTACCTCGCACTGCAGTTTCTTCTCTTCACTTGAGCCTGCCCCTACAGGGAATACTGTCACATGCGCCAACAACTCCTCTTATCCTGTTATGGGAGTTGGTAAGATCATTCTGACTACTGCTGATGGTAGTTCTTTCACCTTGTCAGATGCTTTATTTGTGCCAGGGATCAAGAAGAATCTGTTATCAGTTTTTGCATTAGCCAAGATTGGCTTGGTTGTGAAATTTGTTGATGACAGATGTACAGTTCATGATCTGTCAAATGGCGATGTTATTATTGCTTCTGGCATTTTATGTCGTGGGCTGTATAAGCTCATAGACTATGAAAGATCTGTGAATGATTCGGCATGTGCAGTTCATGATTCTTAGGCTATCTCAGATGCAAACTTTGGCATGCACACTTTGGTCATCTGAATTTTGCTAGTTTGCTACGCCTGCTGAAATCTGATATGGTGTCTTCTTTGCCCAAGCTTGAGACACCTGGAAAACATGTATGTGAAGGCTAAATTTTGGGCAAAATGCAGCATTCCTCCTTTCCAAAAGATGGTTCAGTTGAGGCTACGCAGAGATTGCAACTTGTACATAGTGATGTTTGTGGTCCTATGCAAACACCCTCTTTTGGAAATTACCTTTACTTCGTGACTTTCATTGATGATTTTTCAAGGCATTCATGGGTATATCCACTCAAATCAAAGTCCGAAGTGTTCATGTGCTTCAAACAGTTTTTGGTTTTGGCTGAAAATCTTTCAGCATGTAAAATGGGCACCCTCCATTCTGATTGAGGGGGGGAATATATGTCTTTTGATTTTAATGCATTTCTGGCTGAACGTGGGATAAAACACCAGTGTACAGTGCCGTATACGCCTCTATAGAATGGAGCTACTGAACGGAAGAATAGGTCTCTCATGGAGATGGCGAGGTGTATGGTCAAGAGTCAGGCTTTACCTCATAGTTTCTAGCTTGAGGATGTCATGTGTGCAGCATATGTACTGAACAGGTGTCCCACTAAAGCGCTGCAGTCTATCACTCCATATGAGGCTTGGCATGACCGCAAGCCATCTGTTGCTCATCTGCGTGTTTTTGGTTGTTTGGCATATGCACTAGTGCCTGAACAACATCGTAGAAAATTGGATGATAAGGCAGTAAAATGTATTTTTGTTGGGTACAGTTCTGAAAGTAAAGGCTATCGTCTGTATCATCCACAGACTAAACGCATTTTGGTTAGCTGTGATGTTGTCTTTGTGGAAGATGCTATTAAGCCATTGCTTTCATGTACTAAGGAGACATCTGTTAGCTCCAAAGACATGTATAATACTTTGATGCCTCTTTTTACAGGTGGACAGTCTAGTGTTGGTCCTAATGAGGCAACTTCTCCACCTTTGTAGGTTTCATATGATGATGTAGATCATTCCATTTCTGATGCAGATTTACATGATGCACTTGTTGATGAGAGAGCTGATATTGAGCGGGCAAAAACTATGCCAAAATGGCTTGTGCAGACTTTGCGTGACAGCAAATTAGATGCACCTTTGTCATATCATACTCGTTCAGGCTCTCATAGTGCCTCCTTTGCATCAGATTGCTATGCTATGGCTACATCTTATCTCTGTGATGAGAATGAGCCTGTTTCTTTTGATGAAGCACAAAATTCAAAAAATTGGATGGCTGCTATGCAATCTGAATATGATCCTATAATCAAGAATGGTACATGGTCTTTATGTGACTTGCCTCCTAGCAAGAAGGCCATTGGCACTAAGTGGGTATACAAGCTGAAGCGTAAACCTGATGGTACAGTTGACAGGTATAAGGCTAGGCTTGTTGCAAAGGGTTATGCGTAGGAAAGAGGCATTGATTTTGATGAGACCTTTGCACCTACATGCCGTATGACTACTGTTCAGAGTATTTCTGCACTTGCAGCCCATCATGGTTGGAATGTACATCAGCTGGACATTAACAACATTTCTGAATGGTGACTTGCATGAAGAAGTGTATGTTTTTCAGCCCCGTGGCTTTGTGCAGAAAGGGCATGAAAACCAGGTGTGCAGGTTAAAGAAGGCATTATATGGTTTAAAGCAAGCACCACCTGCTTGGTATGAGAAGATACATGCCTATTTGGTTGCACATGGTTTTGAGAACGGTCCAACTGAAAGCACCTTATATGTTAAGCGTGCTAATGATGTGCTTCTGATCATTGTTGTCTATGTTGACGACATGCTGCTCACTGGTCCTATTGAGAAGCATATTGCTGATTTCAAGGCTGGTTTGCAGCCTCATTTGAGATGTCTGATTTGGGGCATTTGCATCACTATTTGGGCATTCAGTTTATGCAAGTTGATGATGGAATGGCTTTGTGTCAAAGGAAATATATTGACACATTATTGCAGCGTTTTGGCCTTGAAGACTGTAAGCCTATTGCCAGTCCTATGGAGACAGGTTTACGATTGAGTCTTCATGATGCTAGAGATGCATTTGATGTTATTCTCTATCATCAGGCTCTTGGATGATTGATTTACTTATGCATTACTCCGCCAGATATTTAGTTTGTTGTCTCACAGATGAGCAGGTTTATGCATTGCCCAAGAGTCACGCATTGGAAGGCGGTTAAGCGCATCTTTCGCTACTTGAGTGGTACTCGACTACTTGGGTTGTTTTATCCCAAGGGGGGATCACTACCGCAAGATTTGAATGCTTTTTCTGACTCAGATTGGGCTGGTTGCTATGACACTCGTGCGTCCACCAGTGGTTTTTGCTTCATGCTTGGTAGCTCATGTATATCTTGGTTGAGCAAGAAGCAGCCTACTGTGGCCACTTCCAGTTGTGAGGCTGAGTATAGGGCAGCTTTCATAGCGACTGTTGAGTGTGTGTGGCTCAGACGCCTTATGGCTGATTTGGGTGGTTGCCAGTCTTCTGCCACCACCATCTTCACTGACAGTCAGAGCGCATTAGCAGTTGTGAGGAACCCTGTGTTCCATGCTCGCACTAAGCACATTGAGGTGCATTATCACTATGTCAGAGAGAGGTTCTCTGCTGGGGAGATTAGCTTGGCATATGTGCCCACGCAAGAGAACATTGCAGACCTTTTCACGAAGGCTCTACCTAGGGAGAAGTTTGAAGCTTTCCGCAAAGCTTTGGGCTTACTTCCTTTTGTGGAGTGATTTCCACATAGCTTGGCACTTCCTTATACATGAGTTCCAGCTCCTTGTTCACCGCATCACTCCCAGGGGGGATTTGTTGATATATTTAGGTAGTGATGTGTGTGAACACACTAGGACCCCCGGGGCACTTTTTTCCCTCTTTAGGAGGTTTTTTCCCCCGGCTTGTATATACGCCTATTGCTCTAATGGGCTACTTATCTTTGTACATTCTCTAGTAATACATTCAGTATTGTGTGTTTGTGCTCCAAGCTTCTTCTTCTTCCTTGTGCTGTTTGTGTGCTTCTGCAGACGTCTAACTCCAACAGGAAACAATAAAAGATTGAAAATAAACTCTTCAAATCTATAATAAAGAGCAATAGATAGAACTCAATTTTCAATAAACCCTCAAACCATTTTCGAGGATGAAAACTCTTAGGGAGGGGAAAGTCCCTAAGAACCTATACCATATGCTCTAAAAAGACCACAATAAGGTATTACAAGGTAAAGGATATGCAAGAAATAGAGAAAGTTGGATTAATTCTCCGTATTCAAGTTCTTCACATTTTTTTCATTCGATTTTCCAACCCATAGGAAGTTTTCAAGATATGAAGTTCTCAAGGAGTTTGAAGCGCTCAAGAATACCCCAATGTAAGCAAAGACTTTCATAATCCATAAGGGTTGTAGAATTCCTAAGTGGTTTTGAAAAAGAAGTTGGAACAACTCTAAAGCATATTACAAAGGTATCTTGATGCTTCATGGGATAACATAACATAAGTTGTGTATTAAAAAAGTGAAGAACTAAGGGAAAATGCTTTCTTGTGTGAAGCACAAAAGTCAAATCCCCAAATAAAACCCATGTTCAAAACATTGAACAAAATATCTAGAAAAGGTATCTAATGGAGAAAGTCCTAGTCTTATCTCTTATTCAGCGAAAGAAGAAATTAAAAGCCAAAAGGCTAAAAATAAGTCAAAGATCAAGTTGAAGATTGAAGTTTGATAAGATCAGTCAAACCACATCATATGGTTAACCAAATGTTCTTGAACATTAATTGAGATTAGTTATGATGTATCCAAGAACCTTAGTCCTTGCTTGGTACCATAGATTGTAGCCTATATAGAGCATTAAAGAGGATAGAGAATGTGAAACACAAAAGAATAGAGATCTAGATATGTGGATTTCATGAAGAAACCACTAGTATGGCATCTCAGAAATTGAATCCCATTGAGTAATTCTTCTTGATGTCGAGAAGAGAAAGGGACTCATGATCCAATGCAATACATCAAGAAGATAATGTACGAGAAAAGGCGCGGGGTTCTTCAATTACTGTGAAATAGAAGAAGATTCTTTTACAAAGATAGTAAATATTCTATAATTGAGAGTAAGAAATGAAGAGAGGATTAAATTCTTGGAGTTTGAAAGTAAACTCCTAAGGTTGAAGCCCTAACAACTTCATCCGAATTGTATGACTTGAATTCAATGAACATAAAGATGATCTTAATACTTTACTTGAAATCAATCTCAAAAATATCATCTTTGAAATTAAATTCAATAAGTAAATGAGAAGAATAAGAAAGACGTGGCTAAAACATCAACATAGGACAACTTAAAAATAGAAATAAAGTATAAAAGGAGAGAATTCTTGAAGGATCAAGAGAATCTTTAAGATTTTGAGATATAGCTAAAAATCCATGCAGATTGAGTATCAATCAAAAGAACAAAGAACTGGTTGGAACATTCCATTTTTTTGGATACTTGTGACCTTAAGGATAGAATGATCTTTTGAGATGGTGTGATCACCATGGGCTAGCTATGCCTTAGATACTTGTTTATTGATCATTGGTTTTTGGTGACCATTCTCAGTAGGACAAAGGAGACTGTGTCGAAATTTTCAAGAATATATATAGTGCCATGAGAGCATGGAACATGAGAACTTTAGTAGTTGTTCTCATTTCATATAATTGGATTCATACAAGTTAATATTTGATTCAAGTCCCATGAGTTGATATTTGATGCAAGCTACATCCTTCACAACTCTAGTTGAGTTTATTTATCATATGGTTTCTCATTTCTCAACTCAAGATGAGTTGATGTTATAGATAGTTATGAGTGATAGATTCATAGGAATGACTCTATTCTTTCCATCGAGGGAAGGAAACACTTCAAGAACACTTCATGATTTCATTATTATTATTTATGGTTGTGAGTACTCTATTCTGGTATTTTTGAGAGAAGTGTTTGACTTTAATCTCATACACACATCTATGTGGGGTATAAAGTTTGGTGGTATCGGACATCAAACTTTGTATTCTACCTAGGTGTAGGATAGATGGTATGGGAGAGAAGTCTTTGAGATTGTATTTTTTACATGATTTCAAGTTCATTTATGTGAAGAGAGATGGTGGATGCAATCCAAAGATGAGTAGGTGCTGCTACAACCAGCTTCACACCAGCCAACTGAGACTTCAGAGTTGATTAGTAGACCCTTTGAGCTTCCTAAATCCACCAAAATATCAGCCAAGTACTTTGGAACATGTATCCCAAAAGTTTAAGTCAAGACAAACTAGTTGCGAAATGACTAACTCCCAAAACTTGCTATTTTTGGACATACACCTGCTGGAAAAAATGAACAGTGCTCTCAACCTGGTAGGAGTTAGAAAAATTCCTTTTGGGCATAGCAAATAGACTTAGCACGCTTCCCAATCCAACTTAAAACACTTCAAATGATGGACTGAGCACTGAGAACAAGATTTATCAATTTCTGGAACATGCCCACCATTCTCGGGGCTCTGCAGAGATAGACTAGTGAGCAGTAAATTGCAGATATCTTCAAAACTATTAATCCAATGACCTTGAAAATTTATAACAACAAGTAGACAGTATGAGCTATCCAACGCAAGTTAAATCACTGAAAAAAGTTCAGTAGAACTCGAGATATGACCTTCTGAAGTTAGTGCTCTGAGTGAGTATAGCAGAGAACAAAACAGAGAGGTAGATGATAATAAATGTATAGATTCAGATATGATTACAACCACATTGGCAATGAATCTTTGCACAATGGGAGTATAATGATAGACCTATGGAGTAAGCTCTTCAATCTCTACAAAATGACATGAAGTGGTCACGTACAAGGCTTGCCAATCGCCTCTTCCTTCTTGCTCCTTTTATAGCTATTCTTGGAGGGAGTTTTGAATTCGAATTCGAATGGCTCCACTTAAAAGTGATCCCCAAAGTTAGGAGATATTCCCTCAGCTCAAAAATTCGTGGGTTTTGGTAGTTAGAGCCACGAAATTGCTTTTACATCATGCATGAGGTAAGCCATCCTTTTCCTTTTTCTTTTTCAAATTACAAGAGATAAAAATGAACTCTTTTACAAGAGGTGTTCACATGACTACTCATGTGACTTACAAATGAGGATAATATCAAGCATATCAAGCATGTAGGCTTGGGTGAAATGCACCAACAGCTCCCCCTCAAGCCTAACATGCTTGGCCTTCAAATAAGTCTTCAATTGTCCTTGATTTCCTGCAAGCCAATCATCAACTTGAATCTACTTAACTTTGTACCATCAAGAGCTTTAATTAACATGTCTGCATATTCCATATCTGTAGAGACATAGGATAGTTGAATATCCTTGCTCATTAGCTTCTCCCTTACATAATGGTAGTGGACTTCAATATGCTTGGTTCTAGCATGGTATACCGGATTAGCTTCTAGATGTAGTTAGCTTGTGTTGTCACCAAAAATATGAGGTGTTGAAGAATGAAGTCCAAGATCTGTGTACAAAGACTTTAACCACATGATTTCTTGAGTTGCATTAGCCAAATCTCTATATTCCGCTTCAGTAGAAGATAATGCCACGGTTGGTTGCTTCTTCGATGACCAAGAAATGATTTTTGAACCTGCAAATGATATATATCCTGATGTGCTTCTTCTATAATCTTTAGATCCGGCCCAATCTGCATCTGAGTAGACCTTTAGCTCAATATCTGAAGTATATGAATAGAACAAACCTTCATTCATGGTCCCCTTTAGGTACTTGAGGACTCTCTTGGCCGCTTCCATATGTGGTCTTCTTGGCTTATGCATAAACTGACTCAATATGCTAACACTATAGCATATATCCACCCTTGTGAGTGTTGCATAGTTCAAACTTCCAACCAAGCTTTGATAGCTTGTGATGTCTTCAATTGGCTCTCCTTCATAAGCACTAAGCTTATGATTTTGCTCCATAGGTGTACCTGCACACTTGGTATTTTCCATCTTGAACTTGACGAGCATGTCATGGACATACTTCCTTTGTGTGATGTATATACCTGAATCTGTGTAGATCAACTCCAATCCAAGAAAATAAGTGAGTGGTCCGAGGTCACTTATTTTGAACTCCTCCTTCATTTGAGCCTTTACTTGTTTGATTCCTTCAAGATCATTGCCTGTGATAATAATATCATCAACATACACACATAAATAGATCACTTCAGATCCATTCCTCTTTATGAACAAAGAGGTATCCGCCTTGCTAGCTTTGAATCCTTGGTCCTGCAAATAAGTCACCAATTTGAAATTCCAAGCTCTTGGAGCTTGCTTCAATCCATACAAAGCTTTCTTTAGTTTGCATACATAGTTAGGATGATGTGCATCCTCATATCCAGGAGGTTGTGCCATATACACTTCCTCAGAAATCCATCCATTCAAGAAAGCATTCTTTACATCAAGTTGATAAAGATTCCAATTTCTAGATGCAGCAAGTCTAATGAGAACCCTAATTGTAGGCATTTTTGCAACAAGAGAGAAAGTCTCCTCATAATCAATACCATGGGTGTAATAAAGTAACTTTATGATCCAAGGATCTGGCCGGTTCAGACAGATCTGAAATCGGACACCGTTTGGTCATCCGTGTGTATGACCAAAGATCTCGAGTTTAGACTTACTAGGAGGTCTTGTGCTCTTGTGAACAAGTGATCCACTTAGCTTAGTGGTCAAGTCTCAAGGATGTGAAGGAGGAGGTCTTGGGTTCAACCCCCATGGGATACATGGGGAGAGTATATTGCCCAAAGAGCTCTAGAACCTTCTAGAAGCATCCACTCAGACACTTGGCGCACATGTAGATGCATGGCTGACATTTGGATAATTAGCATTCACCTGCCCAAGAAGGCAGTCCCCTGGAGAGAGCTATATATAGAGGCATTTGGTTGGGAGGAGAGTCATCTCTCTAGTATGTGGTGGTCGTAATCTTCGTTCTCTTGCATTGGTATCAGAGCCATTGCTTTCTCTTCTTCAACTTGCGTGTGTTTTGCTCCTTCTACGACATCGAAGCATCCTACTCGCGGATGATAAGAAAAGCTTGCCGATTCCCTCGCTTTGGCTTGGCTTAGGAGCATAGCAAAAGATTATCATCTCTGTGTGCTGCCGGCCGGATTCGAACCCCCGCCCCTCTGTTGGGAGCGCTTTGCTCTATCCACAGCAGCACATCGTCCACGTGAAGTTATATCTGTAGCAGCTATTATTGACCACAGCCCGCGCTGAAGAAGATCCTAATTCGGAGATCAAAAGGTGACCGATTCTCTCTACCGTCAGCCCGCGGGAGATTCGAACTCAGAACCTCTCATTTGGAGAGTTTTGGCCTATCCTCAATCCCAAATGTGCTCGCTGAAGAAGATCCCAATCAGTCAAAAGGTTGGCGCTGAAGTAGACGCTGTCCAAAGCTGAAGCAGACGCTGTCCAAAAGTAAGGGTCTCATCAGGTGGGCGCCGAGAATCGATCCCGCAACCTTGCAGCGGGACCACAGAGTCTTATCCGCTGCAGTAAAGGTTTACGTGGTTTCCTTCTCTGCATATTTTATACAGTTCGATCATATCTCTGCTCTGCTAATCCCGAGCCGAGATCATCTCTTTTTGATTAACCTTTGGAGTTTGCTTATTTCCCCAACCGAACCCGAGTACATATCTATGGTGGTTCACGCGGCAGAAAGATAACAGTTCGAGCAAAGTTTGAAGAAAGCGGAAGCTATGGAGTAAAGATCCAGAGGCCTTTGGTGATCAAAGTCAAACCAACTTTGAATTCGGACCAAAGTCTTGAGAGAATCACTCTTCCAAAGGATCAAGGGAAGGACGTAGCTCTATGTGGAGCTAAGTATTTTCCAGTTTTTGCTTGGCCTTAATGCTTGATTTATTTTGTTTTCATTATTCTACACTTAATCCTAGATGCACATTGAAATAGCCAAGATTTCAATTGATTAAGTCTAGATTAGAATAATGAATTAATCCATTTCTCATTCCAAGCATTAGTTTGCATTAAGGAAAGACTTGATTTCAAAAAGATCCTTGTGCATCAAAGAATGTATTTTGGTAGTTTAAATACATATTTCCTTTCCATTGAGTAAGTTTTCTATTGCACCTCAAGGGTATGTTTTTATATCATAGTGCATTAGGACAAAGGAAAGGATATTCATGCATCAGGATTGCATGATATTCATGCATCAGGATTGCATGATATACATTCTTAGTACAAGGAAAAAATCATGCATCAAGCTCATGCATGATTGTTGTATTATTTTGGGCATGCAAAGAACATGCATGCATACGCATGTGAGCATATGCTTTTGCATGTAGATACATGCATTTGCATGATAGAATGGAATGCTGTTTGCAAGTAAATATGAGAATGTACTCTCTTAGTATTTAGCTTACTTTATAAAGCTCACAGTTTGACATTAGGGAAGACCAAGGACTAGTTAGTTGCAAAGACATACTAGTTCTAGTTTGCAACTCAAGTAATTAGTCGATTTCTTCCCAAGTTGATACTCCGCTATCAAAGACAAATACTTAATGATAATTAAGTATGATAGATGTCTTGCTAGGTATAAGTAAGCACTAAGAGAAAGTTAAGTAATAAATTTTCTTGATGACCAAGAAAATTTAATTACTGCAAACTCTTTTGTGATGTATGATGACTCTAAGTCCCGGATGTACTTAGAAAGTCATGCGGATAAGCTTTACTTCATTAGTTATACTTTATGTGACTTCTCAAGCATCCCAAGGTTGGATGAGAAAGTCAACTATATTTCCAAGTTCCTTGAGTACTCTTCTATTTAGAAGATTTCGAAAGTTTAAAGAAGTTTCTTTGTGGTTTCAAGATTTGTATCTCATGAGGAAACCTCGGTAAGTAACTTTTTGGAATTGAGATATGAAATAGTCAAGCCTTCTATTTCATGTGAGATCATTCTCCTACCATGTTTAAGATGAATTTATTTTTGGGAAGGCAGATGTTCCAAGTAGAGGATCTTAATTGATTCATGAACTCTTCCCAAAATACACATAAATTCATGATAGGTCCAAGGAATGATGAAGGCAAAACCTCTTTAGGATATAAATGTTTTGCCAATAGATAAAGGTACCAATCTTTTATAAATTTTCATTTGATTTCATCCCAAGGGGTGATGGAAATCAAAGGTTAAACCTCAACATCAATTGATCCTTGACGTCAATAAAAGGATGTTAGGTTCTATAGTTGCATCTCTAGTAAATGATGCAACTAGCTAAGCAATCTTTAGGAAAATAATATAAGTCCCTAAGGACTTGAAGCAAGTGTGAACTTTTCATTTAGGAATAGAAAGTTCCAAGAAATGGATTTTTCAATCCATGAACTTCTCCTAAACAAGTTATAAAGTTCAAAGTTGTGTTCACAGTAACATTACTATTGGATCAATCATCAATAGATGCTTGGACTTTAAACATAATTTTGATTGGTGAAATATGTTTAAAGGACTCTAGTAACATCTGAAGATTGACCAATAATAATGAGTTTTGTATCAAACTCAAGAATAGAAGTCGATATCACATAAATGAAACTTCAACTTAAACTTTCATACTGGCAAATGTGATATTTCGTCTCTAGTTTGATACTCAGGAAATGAATACAATTGAATCAGTACATTTTTCAGTAAATGTTTTAGATATTATTTGAAAGGATTTCTTTCAAATGTTCTTTTAATATTGCAAAAGATTCCAAGATGAATCATTTGCTCAAGTTATTCCTTAGAAGGAATCTCCAGTCTTTGAAGAAATGGCATTCTTTCAAGTATTGAGAATGAAATTCTTCATGCTCTTTAAACAATAAGTAAGTAGTTCCCGGATATCCCAAACCACTAGAAGTGGTATTTCAAGTCCTATTTGTGATATAACCTAAAGGTATATCAAAGATTCTTAGCTTTGGAATCTGAGAGGCATAAGTGTATGCTTGGACTTGAGCAAGATCTCTAAAAATCCTGCAGGTAAGCAAAGAAGCTTAAAGATAGTTTAAAGAGATCTTAAAAGATAAAGATACAGTCTTTATTATTATCGCATGATCAACAAGACTTGATCAAGCTTGGCCATGATTGTCCAAGAACATGCGATTGGAACTACCCTGTAGATTGCCCAAGTATTGGCAATAAACATTTTCTTTAGGAATGATTCACTCAGGTTCCATTTATTCGATGGAAAACTGTGAAAAAGAGTAAGCTGTTCCAAGTCTGAACAAAGTGAAGTAATTCCAAGTATGTAGTCTGCAACCGTGAAGACGGTACTTAAGTCTGTGGAAGGTAAAACATAAGTGTTTACCTATCCTTAAAGGGATTTTGGTACAAATCCAGAAAGCATGAGCGGATGCTTACGACTTAGGCAGTAGAGAGATTCCTATATAAAGTCCCCGGGGTAGGTACCTAAAGCATTAGTAGAAAGGAATCTAAAGACAAGAAGTCAAAAGCTCTTGTCGCTACAAAATTGGTCAAGGGTAAACCAATTGAACTTGAATTCGAGAAAATTCAAGTACTTGGAATTCTGATTGGTTTTCATTTGAAAACCCTAGTAAAGAAGAATTGATATTCTGTTAAGAGGTTTTCAAGTTCCCAAGGTAAAGCACATGATTGTGAGACGATCATGTGAAGGAATCAAAACCTAGAAAATCTAGTTAGAGGTAATACCTGGAATTTCTAAATTCTCGTAAAAGAATTGAAGAGATAAGGTACTCTATCAAGAGATGTTTAGACTTTAGGATAAGAATCACCCACACATTAATGTGAATATAAAATAGGGTGGTATGGGACACCAGATTTTATACTCAAATTGATGTAGGAAAGATGGTATGGGACATCGGACCGTGGGATGATAATTATCTTTTAGTCCTAGTTTGGATTTTGAAGTTAGGTTTCATCCTCAAGGGAATTAGGACTTCAAGAAAAGTTTAATTCGTAAAGGATGAAAGTAGTATCTTACGATACTTCAAGATGACTTCAAGATCAAGGAAAATTGAAGATATGAAGTAAGGAACTTCCAAGATCTTCTTAGAACACTTCAAGCTTAAGTGTTATTGATAAAAAATATTTGGTAAATTTTTGAAAGAAGTTGGACTTTGATTTTGAGTTGATCTTTTCAACTAAAGATTTAATTGACTAATTCAAGCATCAAGTTTCTAGTATAACTTGGTAAATTCACTCTTTTGACTCAAAGAAACGCACAAGAATTGCATTTCCAGTAAGGAGTCAAAAGATTGAATGTGACCTGAACTTAGTCTCAAGTGAAGCATTATTTGAATACCAAACTCATCAACAGAACCTCAGTGGGTCGACACACTGATGTTGGTTACCACACTAGTATCTTGTGGTTGGATGATGTTTTTGATTTTCTTTGAATCTTTTTGAGAATCCAGCTTATTTCTCTTAAAGATAAAGACAATGCTTCAATATCCTGTTGAAATAGATCTTTGAAAAGTTAAAGTCCTGAGTCAACTAGACTTTGACTCATAGCAAGTTTATGTATATTCGAAGTTTGAATTGGTTGTACAGAGTCTTAGTTATTTCTTTCCGCTTTCCACATCTTTTGAAATTAACTCAGATATAGTATCTGATTCCTTTTGCAAAAGACCAGGGTTAGCCGGTTAGAATAAAATAACTAACTTGAACATCCTAGATAGATGTTATGTACAAGAACCTTTTCAATCTTCAAAAGATGATAAGTCTAAGTGGACTTATTCATTTGAATTTGCTTCAAGTTATAGCATAAAGGATTTCCTAGAGTCCAGTATACTCTAGAATAGGGAAGTTAGGAATTGCTCAGCAGATTGACAATTCCCAAGAACTTTCAGTTAAAAGTCTTTGAGAAAAGTGTCCTAAGTTGGACAATTTTCATTTTGAATTTGAATTGGTGAAGTTAGTATGGTTGATTCCACCGAAATGGTAAACTTTCTCCTACAGCTTACATAGGATTTTTTCAACTCATTGGGACAAAGTAGTCCTCTAGTCGGGTAGAAAAAATCAAGTAACTGTTGGATCAAAGTAAACCATTGTACAAACATCCAAGTTAGATGTTTGAGACAACCAAACTTCAAGTTTTTCAAAACAAATTCAAGTGAATCGAGAGTTCTCAAAGTCTTGCGAGGGATAAGAATCCCACCTTCATTGCTAAGTCCATGCACCAGTCATGCCCAGAAATGGACTAGTAATTTGAATCCACCCAGTTCACATGTTTGTGCCTAGCTCGCACATCGAGAAACTGTGAATTAGTGAGGGATGTCATTAGATCCACCCTCATTATTCTTCACTAGTTTGTACTTTGTCCCGTTCATCAAAGTACAAAACCAGATAGTGTTTTGAATCATTTGGGCAAGGATGCCACCACAGAGATGAGACATGTTCTTCCAGTTCTAGAACATGACCATGTTCTTCCAGTTTTAGAACATGAGGCTTGGGGGTTGCCTACAGTATGTATATAGCTCTATTTTCGAGGACAAAAATATTTTCCAAGGGGGGAAGAATGTAATAAAGTAAGTTTATGATCCAAGGATCTGGCCGGTTCAGACAGATCTGAAATCGGACACCGTTTGGTCATCCGTGTGTATGACCAAAGATCTCGAGTTTAGACTTACTAGGAGGTCTTGTGCTCTTGTGAACAAGTGATCCACTTAGCTTAGTGGTCAAGTCTCAAGGATGTGAAGGAGGAGGTCTTGGGTTCAACCCCCATGGGATACATGGGGAGAGTATTTTGCCCAAAGAGCTCTAGAACCTTCTAGAAGCATCAACTCAGACACTTGGCGCACATGTAGATGCATGGCTGACATTTGGATAATTAGCATTCACCTGCCCAAGAAGGCAGTCCCCTGGAGAGAGCTATATATAGAGGCATTTGGTTGGGAGGAGAGTCATCTCTCTAGTATGTGGTGGTCGTAATCTTCGTTCTCTTGCAATGGGTTTGAGCAAACCCTTTAGCAACTAACCTTGCTTTGTGTCTATTTATACTTCCATCTGGATTCCTCTTGATTTTGTATATCCATCGAGATCCAATTACCTTCATAGATGGCTTGTTAGGTACAAGCTCCCAAGTGTCATTCTCCTTCAAGGTTTCCATTTCTTCATCCATTGCATCTCTCCAAGCTTTCTTGCTTTGTGCTTCTTCAAATGTGGTAGGTTCTTCATTGGTTGAATCCTTTGCAATGTAGATTGAGTGCTTCGGGACCAAAGAAGTATCATAACCAAACCTCTCTGGTTTCTTCTTCTCCCTCGAAGTCCTTCTAAGTGGTTGATGTGAGCTCTCGGGTCCATATGTAGCATCCTGCATCTTTGCTTTACCTTTGTTCTTCCATAGCTTTAGTCTTTCCAAGTCTTCTAGGTCAATCTCCGAATCACTTTCTTCAATCTGCTTCGGCTCCTTAAGTGAAGTGATGGAAAATCTTCATCCAAGTCATAAGGCAGCTTCACTTTCCTGTCATCATCAAACCATGATTTGTTTTCATCAAAAATTACATCTCTACTCACAGAAAATCCTTTATTGGTTGGATTGTACAATCTATATCCTTTTTGGTTTTGGTCATAACCAATAAATACGCACTTCTCTACCTTGGGATCCAATTTCCCTCTTACTTGAGAAGGAATGTGAGCATAGGCTAAGCATCCAAAGATTTTGCAATGCTCTAGACTAGGTCTTCTTCCATTCCACACTTCATATGGAGTGGTTCCATCTAGTGACTTAGATGGAAGTCTATTTATGAGATATGTGGCTGTAGACACAGCCTCTGCCCATAGGTAGTTTGGCAATCCCTTTTCATTGAGCATGGACCTTGCAGCTTCGACAATAGCTCTGTTCCTCCTCTCTGCTACACCATTGAGTTCGGGGATTAGCAGCTAAATACAATGAACTCATGTTATCTCCATGAATAGTGGGTGTACTCTGAGTGATGTCAAAACTCTTCATAAGAGTCTTTAGCCATATCACTTCCTTTGTAGCAACACCATGAATTTAACTTATCTCCTATTGATATATTTAGGTAGTGATGTGTGTGAACACACTAGGACCGCTGGGGTACTTTTTTCCCTCTTTAGGAGGTTTTTTTCCCACGGCTTGTATATACGCCTATTGCCCTAATGGGCTACTTATCTTTGTACATTCTCTAGTAATACATTCAGTCTTGTGTGTTGTGCTCCAAGCTTCTTCTTCTTCCTTGTGTTGTTCGCTTGCTTCCGCAGACATCTATCTCCAACAATTGGTATCAGAGCAGGTCGTCACTTCATCTAGGGCGCCGTCGGCACTCCTCTGTTTGCAGTCTCAGAATCGTACGAATTTTAGTGAGCATACTCAGGGTGTTTCCCAGATCAAAACAGCTTTGCTGTGTGGTGCCAAAATCACGATCTGAGCTCGTTTCGGCCTCCGAACACACTATCGCAGTGCTTGTGTAGGCTATTTTGTCTTTTTGTGCCAAAGGTATATACTAGTTTCTGTTCGCTAGTATAAGCGTCTCAAAATCTGCTACAGGTTTAGCAGAACTCGTCTGGGTAGTTCCGTTCAACTTTTTGAGATACAGTCAATTTTCTGCATCAAGGTATTTTAGTCATCGGCCATGGCTCAAAGCAGTGATGTATTCCATATGTTGGCTCTTGAGGATAAGTTGGATGGTACCAACTACCCATTATGGGCTTATATGATGCGACATGTATTGGTTGCAAAAGGATTGTGGAACATTGTGGAGGGTGTTGAAAGACGTCCTAATACACTTGTAACAACAGGTACTACGAATACAGGTACTGGAGCTGATGAAGATGGTGTCGAAGATGATATTGTGCAGATTCCTGTTCGTGCTGCTGTTTCTGCTGCACCTACTATAGAGCAGATTCGTTGGGATGGCAGAGATGCCCATGCATATGCATTGATGGCTTTGTCTGTCAAACGTGCCATTATTCCTCATATTCGCTCTTATAGAACAGCTAGGGATGCTTGGGATACACTTACCACATTGTACCAAGCTACGAATGAGGCTCGTGTTGCTTACCTCCGAAAACAGTTGGAGAGTGAGGACATGAATGAAGGTGATTCTATGGACAGTTTCCTAACGAAGATCAAAGATTTGAAGGAACAGTTGATTTGTGCTGATGAGGTTATACCAGATAGCTCACTTGTGTAGACCGTTCTGAATGGTCTTCCTGATTCATATCAGAGTTTTGCTTCTACTCTTCGGTTGATGATGAAAGGCAATCCAAATGCCTTATTATTTAAGGATTTAGTCTCTGTTCTGTTACAGGAAGATCAATCCAGGCAGAACATGTCCATTATGCGTGTCGCAGATCAAGCTTTCCTGGCTAGTGAGAAGGGCAAAGGAAAATGGAGCTCTTCTACTAGTAAGCAGAAATCTGCAAATGCTACACATTCGAAGAACCAGGATAAAGATGAGAAGAAATCAGAAAAGCAGAAATTGTTTTGCTAGTACTATAAAGGGAATGATCATATCATAAAGAATTGTCCAAAACTGGCTGCAAAAGAGGCAAAGAAAAAGGAGGCTGGAATGGTTATTGCAGAAGCCTCTACACCAAAAACAGAGTCTCCTAATCTTGTGCAGGAAGAAGAATGGGCGTTTACTACTGTTTGCAATTTTGACCCATCTTCTCATGAGCACTGCATGTCTGCAGTGGACTGAGATGTTTGGTACTTTGACAATGGGGCGACCAAACATATTACCTCGCAGTGCAATTTCTTCGCTTCACTCGAGCCTGCCCCTATAGGGAATACTGTCACATGCGCTAAGAACTCCTCTTATCCTGTTATGGGAGTTGGTAAGATCATTCTGACTACTGCTGATGGTAGTTCTTTCACTTTGTCAGATGCATTATTTGTGCCAGAGATCAAGAAGAATCTGTTATCAGTTTTTGCATTAGCCAAGATTGGCTTGGTTGTGAAATTTGTTGATGACAGATGTACAGTTCATGATCTGTCAAATGGCGATGTTATTATTGCTTCTGGCATTTTATGTCGTGGGCTGTATAAGCTCATAGACTATGAAAGATATGTGAATGATTTGGCATGCACAGTTCATGATTCTCAGGCTATGTCAGATGCAAAGCTTTGGCATGCACGCTTTGGTCATCTGAATTTTGCTAGTTTGCTATGCCTGCAGAAATCTGATATGGTGTCTTCTTTGCCCAAGCTTGAGGCACCTGGAAAACATGTTTGTGAAGGCTGTATTTTGGGCAAAATGCAGCGTTCCTCCTTTCCAAAAGATGGTTCAGTTCGGGCTACACAGAAATAAAAGTTTGTTCATATTGATGTTTGTGGTCCTATGCAGACACCCTCTTTTGGAAATTACCTTTACTTCGTGACTTTCATTGATGATTTTTCCAGGCATGCATGGGTATATCCACTCAAAGCAAAGTCCGAAGTGTTCATGTGCTTTAAACAGTTTTTGGTTTTGGCTAAAAATCTGTCAGCATTTAAAATGGGCACCCTCCATTCTGATCGAGGGGGGGAATATATGTCTTCTGCTTTTAATGCATTTCTGGCTGAACGTGGGATAAAACACCAGTGTAGAGCGCCGTATACACCTCAACAGATTGGAGTTGCTGAACGGAAGAACAGGTCACTCATGGAGATGGCGAGGTGTATGGTCAAGAGTCAGGCTTTACCACATAGTTTCTGGCTTGAGGCTGTCATGTGTGCAGCATATGTACTTAACAAGTGTCCCACTAAAGCGCTGTAGTCTATCACTCCATATGAGGCTTGGCATGACCGCAAGCCATCTGTTGCTCATCTGCGTGTTTTTGGTTGTTTGGCATATGCATTAGTGCCTGAACAACATCGTAGAAAATTGGATGATAAGGTAGTAAAATGTATTTTTGTTGGGTACAGTTCTGAAAGTAAAGTCTATCGTTTGTATCATCCATAGACTAAACGCATTCTGGTTAGCCGTGATGTTTTTTTTTTGGAAGATGCTATTCAACCATTGCTTTCATGTACCAAGGAGACATCTGTCAGCTCCAAAGACATGTATGATACTTTGATGCCTCTTTTTACAGGTGGACAGTCTAGTGCTGGTCCTAATGAGACAACTTCTCAGCCTTTGCAGGTTTCATGTGATGATGCAGATAATTCTATTTCTGATGCAGATGTACATGATGCACTTACTGATGAGAGAGCTAATATTGAGTAGACAAGAACTATGCCAAAATGGCTAGTGCAGTCTTTGCGTGACAGCAAATTAGATGCACCTCTGTCATATCATACTCATTCAGGCTCTCATAGTGCCTCTTTTGCATCAGATTGCTATGCTATGGCTGCATCTAGTCTCTGTGATGAGATGAGCCTATTTCGTTTCATGAAGCACAAAATTCAGAAAATTCGATGGCTGTTATGCAATCTGAATATGATGCTATAATGAAGAATGGTACTTGGTCTTTATGTGACTTGCCTCCTGGCAAGAAGGCAATTGGCACTCAGTGGGTATACAAGCTGAAGCATAAACCTGATGGTACAGTGGACAGGTATAAGGCTAGGCTTGTTGCAAAGGGTTATGCGCAGGAAAGAGGCATTGATTTTGATGAGACCTTTGCACCTACATGCCGTATGACTACTGTTCGGAGCATTTGTGCACTTGCATCCCATCATGGTTGGAATGTACATCAATTGGCCATTAAAACAACATTTCTGAATGGTGACTTGCATGAAGAAGTGTATGTTTTTCAGCCCCGTGGCTTTGTGCAGAAAGGGCATGAAAACCAGGTGTGCAAGTTAAAGAAGGCATTATATGGTTTAAAGCAAGCACCACATGCTTGGTATGAGAAGATACATGCCTATCTGGTTGCACATGGTTTTGAGAACAGTCCAACTGAAAGCACCTTATATGTTAAGCATGCTAATGATGTGCTTCTGATCATTGTTGTCTATGTTGACGACATGCTGCTCACTGGTCCTATTGAGAAGTATATTGCTGATTTCAAGGCTGGTTTGCATGCCTCATTTGGGATGTCTGATTTGGGGCATTTGCATCACTATCTGGGCATTCAATTTATGCAAGTTGATGATGGAATGGCTTTGTGTCAAACGAAATATATTGACACATTATTGCAGCATTTTGGCCTTGAAGACTGTAAGCCTATTGCCAGTCCTATGGAGACAGGTTTACGATTGAGTCTTCATGATGCTGGAGATGCATTTGATGTTATTCTCTATCAGTAGGCTCTTGGATGCTTGATTTACTTATGCATTACTCGGCCAGATATTCAGTTTGTTGTCTCACAGATGAGCAGGTTTATGCATTGCCCAGGAGTCATGCATTGGAAGGCGGTTAAGCGCATCTTTCGCTACTTGCGTGGTACTCGGCTACTTGGGTTGTTTTATCCCAAGGAGGGATAACCACCGCCAGATTTGCATGCTTTTTCTGACTTAGATTGGGCTATTTTCTATGACACTCGTGTGTCCACCAGTGGTTTTTGCTTCATGCTTGGTAGCTCATGTATATCTTGGTTGAGCAAGAAGCAGCCTACTATGGCCACTTCCAGTTGTGAGGCTGAGTATAGGGAAGCTTTCACAGCAACTGTTGAGTGTGTGTGGCTCAGATGCCTGATGGCTGATTTGGGTGTTGGCTTGTCTTGTGCCACCACCATCTTCACTGACAGTTAGAGCGCATTGGCAGTTGCGAGGAACCCTATGTTCCATGCTCGCACTAAGCACATTGAGGTGCATTATCACTATGTCAGGGAGAGGTTCTCTGCTGGGGAGATTAGCTTGGCATATGTGCCCACGCAGGAGAACATTGGAGACCTTTTCACGAAGGCTCTGCCTAGGGAGAAGTTTGAAGCTTTCCGCAAAGCTTTGGGCTTACTTCCTTTTGTGGAGTGATTTCCACATAGCTTGGCACTTCCTTATACATGAGTGTCAGCTCCTTGTTCACCGCATCACTCCGAGGGGGGATTTGTTGATATTTAGGTAGTGATGTGTGTGAACACACTAGGACCGCCGGGGCACTTTTTTCCCTCTTTAGGAGGTTTTTTCCCTTGGTTTGTATATACACCTATTGCCCTAATGGGCGACTTATTTTTGTACATTCTCTAGTAATACATTCACATTGTGTTTTGTGCTCCAAGCTTCTTCTTCTTCCTTGTGCTGTTCGTGTGCTTCCGCAGACATGTATCTACAACATCTCCCACATAACACAAGTATCCATAAGTTGATCTCCTATCATCTGGATTACCTGCCCAATCTGCATCACTATATATCTTGATGTTTGTATCTGATGTAAAACCATAATACAAACCTTCTTTGAGTGTACCCTTAATGTACCTCAACACTCTTTGTCCTGCAACCCAATGTTCTTTCCTAGGACAATGCATGAATTGAGATAATAGTCCAACTGCATATGACAAATCAGGCCTTGTTAATGTAGCATAAATCAAGCTACCCACCAAACTCTGATAAACCTAAACTTGATCAACAAGTTTTTCAAGTACCTTTATTGAGTTACATACACTCCATGTTGGGTGTATGAGATCTCCATGCCCAAGAAATATGACAAATCTCCCAAGTCACTAATCTTGAACTCTTTCTCCATTTGCTTCTTTAGGCTTTGAATGCCTTTCTCATCTGTACCTGTAAGAATTATATCATCAACATATATGCACATGTAAATGAACCCATCATCACTTGCTTTAACAAGCAAGCTACTATCTGCTTTAGATACTTGAGAACCAAGTTCTTTCAAGAACTTCACAAGTCTATAATTCCATGCCCTTGGGGCCTGCTTCAAACCATACAAACCTCTCTTGAGCTTACATACATAATCTGGATACCTTTCATCTCTGAATCCTTGTGGTTGCTCCATGAAAACATCATCTGAAATATAACCATTTAAAAAAGCATTATTCACATCTAGTTGACATAATTTCCAACCTTTACATGCAGCAATAGCTATGAGTGTCCTGATGGTTGTCATCTTTGCCACAGGACTATAAGTCTCATCATAATCTATACCATATGTCTGAGCAAACCCTTTCACAACAAGTCTAGCTTTATACCTAGACACACTTCCATATGCAAACCTCTTTGTCTTGTAGACCCATTTGCATCCAATGATGTTCTCACTATTTGGTTTAGGAACCAAATCCCATGTCTGATTCTCCATCAATGCATCATACTCTTCCGGCATAGCTTTCTCCCAATTTTTCTTACCTTTTGCCTCTTCATATGTAGAAGGGTCTTCATCTGCCTTTACCATATAAGCATAATCTTTGGTAGCCAAAAAAGAAGTGTCATAGCTATACCTTGTAGGTTGCCATTTGTGTCTTGATGACCTTCTGAGTTCTACACTCCTTGAGGTTTCTGGTTCATCACATTTTGGATCAAACCTTGGCACTTCTTCAACTTCAACATGTACTTCATTGTTCTCCTCTTCATCAAATATTTGAACCTTTGATTTACCTTTGTTTTGATTCACAACTTCTTCATCACCTGCATAAATATTGATTGTGCCCGCATACCAAGTACCTTGCTCATCAAATGTAACATCCTTTGACACAAGGAATCGTTTTGTGGATGGACTCCACAACCTATATCCCATCTTATCATCATATCCAATAAACACATACTTTTTAGCTTTAGGCTCCAATTTGTGCCTTAATTGAGATGGTACATATGCATATGCCAAACATCCAAATACTTTGCAATGATCTAGAGTAGGTCTCTTACCCCACCATGCTTCATATGGTGTCATACCCTGCAAAGGTTAACATGGTAATCTATTGACCAAATATGTGGCTGTATTTACAGCCTCAGCCCACAAATAATTTGGGCAGTTTTTCACCTTCATCATGGATCTTGCAAACTCAACAAGAGTTCTATTCCTTCTTTCTGCTACACCATTTTGTTCAGGAGAGTACCTGCAAGTAATTTCCCTTTTTTATACCTGCATTCCACAAGTAATCACTGAACTCATTAGAGAAATACTCTCCCCCTCCATCTGACCTTATTCTCTTCAACTTTTGGCTTGTAATTCTCTCTACATACACATGATAATGTTTGAATGTATTGAATACCTCTGACTTATCTTTGATCACATAGATAATGATCCATCTGGTAGCATCATCAACATAAATCACATAATACCTTGAACCATTGATAGTGAAATCCTTTGATGGTCCCCACACATCTGTGTGTACCAACTCAAGCTTCTCTGAATACATAAAACCATGCTTGGAATAAGATTGCTTATGAGCCTTGCCTAATTGGCATGCCTCACATCTGTATGTCATATGTTGACCTACAACATTAGGCAATCCAAGCACTGAAGCATTGTTAACCATATCTTTAATACCTCTTTCATTAAAATGTCCAAGCCTTTTGTGCCAAAGATCTAACTCTGAGATCTTATGTCCTCCATAGGTGTACAAGGCATGACCAATGTTACCTTGAATCTTCAATGTGAAGATTCTTCCTTCTTTCTTTCTTGAAACAATTTGTTTATACCCATTGCTAGGGTCTTCCACAAAAACTCCTTCATTAGTGAACCTAACTTCATAACCTTTTTCAACAATTTGTCCTACACTTATCAGATTCTTCGGAATTGTAGGAACATACAAAACCTTACTCAAGAGAGTACTTCCATCCTTGGCCTTGACTGATCCAATTGACTTCACATTGTGCTTTGTATTTTCACCTGTTTGAACTACATGATTAGTTACCTTATTCTCTAAATCAGTCATCAAAGCTATGTTGCCACTCAGGTGATTGCTACACCCTGAGTCAATGTAGAAGACTCTTTGATCTTCACTTTGCCTTTCACAAGTTGCATTCATTATCAATGTTGAATCCTCCTTTTGATTTGAAGCATAATTGTAGTAGGTATTGTTGTATTGTTGACTTTGGAATCCTCTACCTGCATTTCTTCCAAAGTAACCTCTACTACCTCTACCTCTGAAATTACCTCTTTGATTTCTGCCACCTCTTCCTCTTGAATTAAAGTTCTGATTATATCCACCATTATTCTGAGTATTATGCCAACAATCATTAGCTAAATGATTTGTCTTACCACAAATCCAACATGCTTTGCCACCATCTTTATTACTCCTGCCTCTTCCTCTACCTTTGCCACCTCCTCTTCCTCTTAGGAAGTTAGCTTGGCTAGTTGTTCCTTCATCTTCATTTGTTTGTTGCTTCCCTCTGCTATTCTTCTTCTTATCCTTTGAATACATTGCTTGACTTGCACTTTTATCACATTCACCTTTGACATCCTGCTCAAAAGTTAGCATGTGTCCTAACAACTGATTTAAGTCAGGAGTAAAATGATCTAGTGATAATTCAGTAGACAAAATGAATGGCTTCCATTTGTCATCACCTCTCAAACCTGTAAGGATTTGCCTTACCAATTTATCCTCCTCAATATCTTCATCAACTGTTCCTAATGCATCTGCAATGTCCTTCATTCTTGTTACATAATCTGAGATGGATTGAGAAGCCTTCTTCTTGAATGTGGTAAATTCTGCCCACAAGGATGCCTTTCTTGACTTTGTGGTGTTTTGGAAATGCTCCTCCAAATCATTCCATATATCACTTGCACTTTCAAGAACTCTAATGTGAGGTAGCAAGCAGTCATTAACTGCCATGTAGATAATGCTCCTAGCTTGAGCATCTCTCTTCATCCAAGTCTTCAAATATGATAATTCCTCCCTAGTTGGAACACTAGGATCTCTGAACTGAGGCTTTTCTTCTTCACTTGTAATATAACGTATCAAGTCTTTGCTCATGAGATGAGCTTCCATCCTCATTGACCATGCTGAATAGTTCTCTCTATCCATTTTCTCTATCTGAAGAGAATCTCCCATCCTTTCTTCACCTGTGTATTAAATCCTTCAAGCTCTATGAGGAATAAGATTACCTTTACTTTGAATAAAGTTCCTTTTGTCTTCCTTGATATCTTTTGGCCTCCTTTTCAAGATTTGCTTCCAAGATTTCACCTTTTGTATCTTCAAATGTTGAATTCTTTATGACTGCAGCAGTAGGGGTCCTCCTTTCTTCAATTTTGATACTTCCTGCTCTAATAACACTCATGGAGAGTGTTAATCTCCAAAAGAACAAGCTACTCTTGAAGTTAGAGCACCTCTATATCAAGAGTAACTCAAAACCTTCACCAATTTGGAGGATCAATACTCGATTGTCAAAATTTTGAACAAACTGTGAAGAAGGTGACTACACAGAAAGTTTGCTGCACATAAATCACTCATTGACTTAACAAATGTCTAAAGTTTTCTATAAAACTTTGCTGAAGGTGTCATCTACAGTTTGCGCACCTCCTCCAAGTTAAATCATTTTAAAAGGTTTAGTAGATCTTGAGAAATGATCTTAACAAGTCACCTATGTCTAAAACTATAGTTCTTTACAGTCGACTTTGACACCTGCAACTTCTAAAGCTTGGTTCTCTCAAATTAGAACCCGTTTATGCAAATGCTTTTAGCCATAGATGGCTTACCTTCCAACTTAAATTTTGACTCCTCATTTGTGCAAAACTTTACACTGTGCCTTGAGAAATGATCAATTCTTTGACCATCGAGATTGCGCCTGTTTCAGAAGACACTCAACACTTCTTCACATATGAATGTTCCCTCATAATTCTCACAGCCTGTTTACAATAAGACTCTGAAACTTTAACCATAGACTCATTAACTATGGAATTAGACACATACAAAAGGATTCTTGAAATGATGAAACCCAGAAGGAGAACTCTCAGAAATATCGGCTGCAACTTTTCTTCATTTCTGAAAAACTTTACATCTGAGTGATGAGAGAAATCTTACTCACTTCTAAAGTGTCTAATGAATCATACAACTTCTAATTTCTCTATTCACATGCTCTCTCATATTTTCCCTGAAATTTTCCTTGTATATATAAGCAAATATATACAAGTTCTTCACCATACAAAAGTATAAGTGAACTAACTCTAAATTAATGTACATATGTATACATTTCTTCATTCTCTGAACATATACTTTCTTCATGCTTCCTGACTTGATCTTTTCTTCAATCCTTGACTTCAATACTTCATCAAAACTTCAATTGTTGATTGCCTTGCACCAACAAATTTGAACATCCTAAATCTATGTAAACCAAATGATCATCTTCTTTACCTTCTTTGTGGCTTAGATTCATTAGAAGCAATGAGTCTTCATGTGGTTGATCTTCTAAATTATTGTTGAAGCTCCTTCTATTATGGCCTCTATTGTTGTTGTTGAAGTTGTGTCCACCTCTGCCTCTATTGCTACCATATCCATCTCTTCCACTTCCGTTTTGGGTCTTCCCATTGAACCAACAATTCTGAGTGGTGTGGTTGGTCTTATTACACATGGCACGAGGTTGAAGATTCTCACCTTTGGCTTTGTCATGCTTTGGTCCTTTCTTCTTCGCTTTCCACTTGCTCGTGCCTATGAAGTTGGCTTGGGAATTCTCTTGTTCATCTTCTTCCTTCTTCTTGCCTTTGAGCTTCTTGACCTTCTTATCTGTATATAGAGCACTAGTTGAATTACCATGATAGGAGTTACCTTCCTTTATGCTATTGTTGGCCTCTTGATTGAAGATTTTTCCAAGAAATATGTTGAAGTCTCGAGTTTTCACATCCATGATGAGATCATAAGCTGTGGTGAAAGTCTACCATTGCTTGTCACTTCTAATCCCATTGAGGATTCTCCTCATGATAGCCTCTTCTTTAGTGAGCTCTCTAATGGATGCTAACTTATTTGCAACCTCCTTGAGCTTGGTTTCTATGATGGTTTGTTTTGGTGTCTTCTTCATTTGGTTGGACTCGTTCCAAAGATGATTCTTTCTTGCTTTGTTACTCGAAGAAAAAGAAAGCCTCTAGGGGATCCCAAGTCTCTTGAGATGTCTTGCATCCTCTAATATGTGCTAATAGAAAATTAGAGATAACTTTGAGTATGTATGACCTTGCTTGAGCATCCCTTGCACACCAAAGTGTCGTATCTTGAGTAGGTCTATTTCCTCTTGATTAGGTCCTCCTTTGAATCTTGAAATAGGCATATTTCTACCTTGCAAACAGGCCTCCACTCTTATTTGCCAAGCTGCATAGTTGTGTTGATCAAGCTTCTCAATCATTGATGGAAAGTCATCACCCATCTTGATCTAGCTCTGATACCTCTAAAAGAACTTGGAGAAGCTTGTAGCAGGTAGAAAAGTGAGTTGTGAAGCGACAAAGTTTAACATAGCCAACTAGAACACGACCAGCCCTTGAGCTTATGGAGACTTAAACAAACCTTATAGGCATGTGATAAGTGCAATAAAATGCAGTATGTACTTTGAAGCATCAAGGAGAAAGAGTGATACAAAACAAATAGGTTTGCACATTGATTAGCTCAAAAAACTTACTATCTTTGGATGAGACAATCAACTTCAAATGCTCATAGTAGCCAAAATGCTTACAATTGGAAAACATCTTTTTGGAGGAGTGATACACATAGGGTAGAGTGTATAGAATTCACAAGAGTGCAAGAAATGAGCAAAATATGCTTTTGGAATGAACCTGACACTCATTAATGGTACCTCTTATTTTTCAGGAATCCGTACAGATAGACCCCGAGATAGAAAAACTAAAATTTCTCCCAATCTATGAAACCCAATGCTTTGAAAATTTACACACATAAACTAAACACTAATATCTTTCCAATGAGTTCTCATAAATCCAATTTTGAGCTCTATAGATAGAGCAGAAGCCTTTGCAAGCGTACTATTCTTGAAGAAGATGATGCAAAAGAATGAAGGAGCAAGACAATGATGGCCACAAGTGTATGTATATTGCTTCCATGTAATGTACAGGTGATTTGAAGTCTTTATATAGACTCTTGAAGTGATCCATGACTTCTACAAGCGGATTTTGAATTCAAATGAAGGCGGGATTAGTTGTTGGAGGGAATCAATTGATCTTCATACAATCTAGGAAAAGTGAAGATCTAGTTTAATCTACTTTTAGGTGATTGATTGACTCATTGTCAAAACTCAACCACCTCAAATTCGTGGATATTTAGCTATCTTTCTAATTTTACATGTGTAAAGCTCTAGGCTTTTACAATGGTAAATGATCCATTAAAAAAAAAAATACAATAGATGAGCAAACGTAAAAGAACACTTCAATGGCATAATCCAAACCATAGCTTTTTTGATGTAGATCAAATCCCCTCAAACATATTTTAAGCTTGATGTTCCAACAAATATTACCAAAAGGGTGATGCTTTTATGAAGTCTCAAATCTACTCTCGAAGCAATGAGGATGATTGTCTCTACAAGAGATGCTCAGATGGTAGCTTGATATGTTTGATAATTTATGGTGATGATATGTTGATTGCTGGGAAATCCTCTAATGACTTTTCATTACTCAAAAAGAAGTTGAGTGAGACATTTGATATGAAGAATTTGGGGGATGTCAAACATATCCTTGGCATTCACATTACTCATGATAAGAGTAAAAGATGCATATACATGTCTCAAAGTGAGTACATATCCAAAGTAATACAAAAGTTCAATATGTAGGGTGACAAGCCATTTAGTACACCTTTAACTACATATGTGAAATCGAGCAACGATGATTGCCCCAAATCAAATGAGGAAAAGGAATTGATGACAAAAATTGCTTCACAATTTGTTTTTGGTAGTCTCATGCATGCTATGGTAGCTATGAGGTTAGACATTGCATTTGCAGTGGGAGTTGTGAGTAGATATATTTCTAATCTTTGAAAGAAGCATTGGGAAGTGGTCAAGATGATTTTGAGATATCTGAGTGGAACTAAGGGCAAGTGTCTATGCTTGGGTAGAGGAGAGGTATCCATTACAACCATTTCCACTATAGAAGGATAGTATGTTGTAGTAAGGGAGGCAAGTAAGGAATCATTGTATCTTTCTTATCTTGATTGTGATATACGTATACCTCAACATATACCTTGTTTACTTAGTGATAGTCTGAGTGCCATCAATTTGGCTAAGAATCCTATCCATTATGCAAAGAACAAGCACATTGAAGTGAGGCATCATGAAATTAGAGATTTCTTGGCCATAGACTTCATTATCCTTGAGAAGTTCCTTACTCAAGATAATGTTGCATATGCTTCGACTACAGCTCTTACACATGATAGATTTTGACATTGTTGTCATATTATGAGGCAATTACTTGTACACTGTGTATCATTCCTATGAAGTGGGAGGTATAGTTTGTATACTTACACTCAAGTATCCTTTATCATAATTTCTTTTTTCTCCCATATTTCACTTTGGCCATATTCGCCATTAGTGGGAGAATGTTACTGTTTGTCTCCATGTGAAAGGCCAAATGGCCATTGGACACTTTTGTATATGTTCTTTCATAAAACATATAGTGGCATGGTCAGCCACAAATTCAATGTTCTACTGTGTTTGTAAAACCTAGGAAATTTGGGTTCATGCTTATGTGTACTATGTAGGTTTATGTATTCTATAGGTTTGTGTAGAGCATTGTGCTAGTTGTCTGGATCTTGATTTTCTATCATGAGGGCATCGTTGTGGAGCTCTCTCAAAGAAGAATCCATTGTGGCACATCACCATCACACCCCTTCATGGGAGGATTGAGATGGTAGGTTTGGATTTATAATGATATATTGAAAAAAAAAAATTGCTAATCTCACCACACACAATCATCCTTACAGTTGGGAGCAATTGAGATAACCTCTTCAACATCCATATTGGGCCTATGCCTATCCACAAAGAGAGCAATTTAAAAAGGGAGACTCTTAGGTACCCTTCAATATTAAGGATCTCCATCCACTCAAAGGAATTATGAGAAAAAAGGTTACCATCCACCTCAACTTGTCTTAGGAAAGGGACTTCCTCATCCTCAGAAAGTGGTGCTGATAAGGTACACTTAATGTGTGAAGGTAACACCTTATAAGTAGTAATTGAAAAAAATATGTTTATCAGTATTGACTCATCATTAGGTTTATGATAGCCAATACTTCACGTATTATAACAATGAGGATCCCTCTATAGATTATGGAAACTCATATGTGCAGTAGTACTATGATTACGAAAACTAATCAATTCCTTATGAAGTAGAGTATGCAAAGCTAATGTACATTGCACCTAGAGCTCTTGCTCAAACTGCCAAAACCTTAGATCATCACCTCCTAGGGAATCATGCTATCATTGTGTAGGGAAGAATTTTGTTACATCATTCCTCATGACTAATCCACCTCTTGCAAGAAAGTGGGAAAGGTATTGTGTAAACTATAGGAAAGAGCATATCTTTAGAGATTATCATAAGAATCTAAACAATTCACAAAACACTACTTAAATCAATGTAATCAAGGTAATTGATACTTTTGGGAGTGGCATGGATAGTTTTGTACTTTTTAAAGTAAAAGAAACAAGATCCAAACAAAGAGGAAAGGAGCTAATGTCGATTTGAGTGAGAGTGAATCTAAAAGTTCTAAGAGTCAAGTACCTAGATATCCTTTACCACTAGTAGTAGAACACTCAAAACCATTTGATTCATCCCAAGGAAGAAAGGGATAGAATTGGAAGGATAAATGAGAGAAGACCAGAATTACATAAACAAAATGAGAATTGGAAATGGACAATGAGGAAAATTCAAAACCCAAAGAAAATGTTTCCCCACACAATAGAAATCAAGAATCTAACACAAATATGGAAGCATTATTGATATATTTGGGTAGTGATGTGTGTGAACACACTTAGGACCATGGAGGCATTTTTTTCCTCTTTATGTGGGTTTTTCCCCTGGCATGTATATATGTCTATAACCCTAATGGGTTACTTATCTCTGTGCATTCACTTGCTAATACATTGAATATTGTGTGTTGTGATCCAAGATTCATCTTATTGCTTGTGCTATTTGTGTGCTTCCGTAGACCTCAAACTCCAACAATTGGTATCAGAGCAAGCCGCCGCTTCATCTATGGCATCGTCAACACCCCTCTCCTCATAGCCTCTGAATGCACTATCATAGGGCCTATGAAGACAAATTCGTATTTTTGTGCCAAAAATATCATCATTTTTGGATTCGCCAAAACAAGCGCCTCAAAGTCTGCTACATGTCTAGTAGAACTAGACATAATAGTTTTGTTCAATGTTTTGATATACAATCCTTTTTCTTCATGAGGGTATCTTCGTGAGTGGCCGTGACTAAGAGCAATGATGTATTCCATATGTTGGCTATTGAGCATAAGTTGGATAGTGCCAATAATCCATTATGGGCATATATGATGTGTCATGTATTGTTCACAAAAGGATTATGGACTATTGTGCAGGGTGTTGAAAAACGACCTGCTACACTTGCAAATACAATTACTAAAGGTGATGCAGATGGCATTGAAGATGATGATTTGTAGGTTCTTGTTTGTGTTGTGGTTCTTGCTGCACCTACTATAGAGCAACTTTGTTGGGATGGTAGAGATGCTCAAGCACATGCATTGATAGTCTTGTCTGTCAAGTGTGCAAGTATCACTCATATTTTCTCTTGCAAAATAGGAAAGGATGCTTGGGATACACTTACCACTTTGTACAAGGCAAGAAATGAGGCTCGTGTTTCTTACCTCCAAAAACAATTGGAGAGTGATCATATGAATTAAGGAGATTCTAAGGATATCTTTTTTACAAAGACCAAAGATTTAAAGGAGTAGTTGATTTCTATTGATGAAGTCTTTCTAGTAACTTCACTTGTGTAGAATATTCTGAATGGTCTTCCAAATTCATATCATAGTTTTTGCTTCTCCTGTTCCATTGATGATGAAAGGCAATCCAAATGCCTTAACATTTGAGGATTTGGTCTTTATTTTTTTGCAAGAAGATCATTCCAGGCAGAATAGGTCCATCATGCATGTAGTAGATCAAGCTTTCTTAGCTAGTCAAAAGGGCAAAGGTAAATGGAGCTCATCTACTAGTAAGAAAAAATCTGCTAATTTTGCAAAGTCAAAAAAGCAAGACAAAGAAGAGAAGAAATAAAAAAAGCAAAAATTGTTTTGCAAATACTATAAAGGAAAATGATCATGTCATAAAGTGTTGTCCAAAGCAAGCTGCAAAAGAGGCAAAGAAGAAAGAGGTTAGAATGGTAGTTGGCTTGTTGTAAAAATTATAGATGACACATGTTTAACTCATGATGTGTCAAATGGCGATGTCATTATTTCTTTTGACATTTTATGTTGTGGATTTTTTATGCTCATGGACTATGAAAAATCGGAGAATGATTCAACATGTGCAGTTCAAGATTCTTAGGCTATGTTAGATGCAAAGCTTTGGCATGCATGCTTTGGTCATTTGAATTTTGCTAGTTTGCTACGCTAGTTGAAATTTGAAATGGTTTCCTCTCTACCCAAATTTAAGGTGCTTGGTAAACATATATGTGTAGGTTGTATTTTGGGCA
Source organism: Ceratopteris richardii (assembly GCA_020310875.1). Lineage (NCBI taxonomy): Eukaryota > Viridiplantae > Streptophyta > Polypodiopsida > Polypodiales > Pteridaceae > Ceratopteris > Ceratopteris richardii. Next base: position 85,928,462 of record CM035414.1, on the reverse strand, counting down.
AAATGCAACATTCCTCCTTCCCAAAAGATGGTTGAGTTCGAGCCACTCAAAAATTGAAGATTGTTCACAGCATAGTTGGGAAAAGTCTCGACTCAAACCCCTTGGAGTGGTACGTACCGTACGTATCGAACCTACCGTACTGTACACGTATGGTACTTGTTCACATGATTTTTTTCTTTTGGTTTGTTATTTGAAGCATCCCATGCATTCTTTGAAGCCATACATACAAAGTTCCATAGTGATGCATACAATTGCATAGATAGATACTTAGTACATAAAATACAACATGCACATAACACGCATCGATAAATATACATTACATACATAGAAGAGTGTACATATACATATCACTTACTTGTATGTTATTTGTAAACACATACATATTGTTGGTGTAAATTACAAGCCTACACATTTGGCTCAAAGGATGCATTGAAGTCTACACATACATGAAGAAGCATAGGAACATATGCTAGTGGTTGAATTACCACTTTACCTCATTGTAAAAGTCAAATTGACTTGGAATCTCTTGTAATCACCTACCAAAAGCATTCGTGGAAAATTAGTTGCTTGATTGAAAGAATATCTCCAAGCATTTAGGAGCTTGACCATAGGGAGCCAAAAGTTTGAATTTGAATTCAAATTTTTGGTCATCTCTTATAAGAATGGATATGAAAAGTCGCGGGTTAGAGAGAGCACTCCCGAGCCTAGCATTACTGATTTCTGAGTGTATGTGAGGTCTACACTCAAGCCCACACCTCTCTACACCATTTGGCAATGAGATTCATGCCAATGGAGTTGTATACAAATGTTCATTAATACACACATTCATATTGTCCATCTCTGAGTTCTCTGTTAGTCTACTCAAAAGTCTGTCAACTTGTCAAGGGCATATCTCGGTCAATTCTTCACCAAATGCAGTGATTCAAAGGTTGTTGGATTCAGCTTGAAGTAATCTACATGCTATCAAAAGTTTGAAGATATTATTAGCATAGTTTATCATTTTACATCATTCCACTTGGTATAGGTAGCTTACTAAGCTAATTAGATACCCCTAAAAGGAAGTTTTCCAATTCCTACTGTGCTGGTCATATTGAGCAGAATACTCAGCAGGTGTCAAGCCATAAATAGAAGGTTTTCTTGAGTTTGTGATTTCCAAAGTTATCTGTTTTGATTCAATCATTGCACCCATCATTTCCAAAGGACATAGGAGATTTTATGGTGTCATTTGAAAGCTAAGGAGGTCTAGTTATCAACTCTCAAGCAAAAGAGGGCTGGTACAAAGCAGCTTTAGCAGTACCTACTCAGTCTCTTGGAGCATCCATCCATCTATCCCAACAGTGGTATCAGAGCAAACTAAGGTAAAATGGGAGATGGTTTTCCTTCATTTATTGACAAATTGGACAGGAACAACTATCAAGCATGGTCTCTAAGGATGAAGACCTACTTACAAGGAAGGAGTCTTTATGGGTACATCTTAGGAGATGAGGAATTACCCTCATTCAAAGCAAGAGGATAACCAATCAAGGAAGAACATGAAAAGCTCAACACATGGTATGTTAAGGATGCATTGGCAAGGTCTTATTTACTCAACTCTATATCTGATTTTCTTTTGCCACATATTAGAAATTGTAAGACATCCCAAGAGACTTGGGAAACCTTGTCATCATATTTTTCCTCCAACACAAGGGCTAGGAAAAATTAGTTGTGGATTGAATTCACAACACTAAGGAAGCAACCTAAGCAAGCTGTTTCAGAATTTGTGACCAAGATTAAAGATGTAGCAGATCAGTTAGCAAGCATAGGAGAAGAGATTAAAGAAGAACAGATTGTAAGGCAAGTGATCAATGGGATCAAGGCTGATGACAAATGGGAAAGCTTCACCACTGCCATGGATCTCTACATGGACATGCACACTCCAGATCTTACAACCCTCATGGGACAACTGTTTACTCATGAAGCAAAGCTCAAAAAAAATGGAGACACATCCAAAGGTAATAACTCTTCTGCCCTATACACTGATAAGAAGTCTAAAGATAAAGGCAAGAGCAAGAAGGTGGAAGATGAAGGATCAACCTCTCAAGCCAACTATGCAGGAAGAGGTAGATCTTCAAAAGGAAGGGGCAAAGGAGGTAAGCCAGGTAGGGGGAGATCTTATAACTCCTCACCATGCAACATTTGTTGTTTATCAAATCATACTACAGATGAGTGTTTCAGGAATTACAAGAATCAGAGAGGAAGAGGATACCAAAGAGGTGGCTACTCACAGTAAAGAGGTAGATTTAACCATCACCAAGGTTACAACAATAATTACAACAACAACTACAACAATAATTACAATGGCAACTACCAAGGAGGATTCAAATCCAGTAAGGATTACAACAACTATACAGAGGAGCAAGATGACTCTCTTCTAATCATGAACATGACTTCAAAATCAGGTACAAATGATGACAACCTATTCTACATTGACTCAGGATGCCCAAATCATGTGGCTGGCAATGTAGCATTACTCTCTGATCTTGAGGAACCAAAAGGTAAGCATCAAGTCCAAAGAGGTGATGATACAAAGCATTCTGTAGTTAAAGTTGGAAATGTTAAGACTTGTGATGGAAATCAGAATTTGTTGAGCAGGGTACTCTATGTACCAACCATTACCAAAAATTTGATGAGTGTTGGTCAGATTGTGGAGAAAGGTTTGCAAGTTAGATTCAACCAATATGGAGCATATGTGGAGGATCCAAGACATGGATTCAAGAGGATTGCTAAAGGAGAAAAATCAGGTAGACTTTTCACTTTTGAGTTGGAAGATACAAAGAATATTGCACTATACAGTTATAAAGATCAAACACTTTCAGAGCTTGAGATTTGGCACAAAAGTTTAGGGAACATAGGAGAAAGAACCTTGAAACAAATGTGCAGGGACCAATGTGTGCTTGGGATACCTAATGTATCCAAGCAACATATGATTTATAAGTGTGGTGCTTGTCAATTTGGGAAGTCTCACAGGTTACCCTTCTCAAAGAAAGGCTACATGCATGAAGACTACCTAGAACTTGTACACACAGATGTATGGGGACCAAGCAAAGACCCCTCACTCTCAGGATCAAGGTACTATGTGTCTTTTATTGATGATTATAGCAGATGGACTGTATTATACTTCATGAAGCACAAGGATGAGGTATTTAATTGCTTTAAAAAAATATCTTGCATTAGTTGAAAATCAGATAGGAAGGAATTTGAAGAGGCTAAGGTTAGATGGAGGAGGTGAGTACTTCTCCAATGAATTTGAAGACTTCTTGCAGGACAGAGGCATCAAAAGAGAGATAACCACAAGGTATTCTCCTGAACAGAATGGGGTAGCTGAGAGAAGAAATAGATTAATTGTTGAGACAGCCAGATCTATGCTTAATGAGAAAAAGTTACCTAACTATCTATGGGCAGAGAGTGTTTCTACTGCCAATTACCTCATAAACAGGTTACCATCTAAGTCTCTTGATGGCATGACACCCTATGAAGCATGGCATGGTAAGAGACCTTCACTTGACAATTGCAAAATATTTGGATGTGTAGCATATGTACACATTCCTTCTCAGATAAGAGGTAAGCTAGACCCAAAGGCTGAAAAATGCATCTTTATTGGGTATGATTTAAATAAAAAAGGTTACAGGTTTTATAATCCTATCAATAAGGGGTTTATGGTAAGCAGAGATGTTGTCTTTGATGAAAATGATTCTTGGTATGAGAATGAATGCAGGAAGGTCAAATTACCCTATGATTTGGAAGAGCAATTTCCAAGTCTTACAAAGGAGGAACCTACTCAGAATGAAGCCTCAAGTTCAGATGATGAAGACACTAATCTTGAAGAATTCAAAGCATGGAAGTCCAAAGGCAAAATGATGATGAAGAAGCTTGAAGACATACCTGAATCCTCAACTCAACCATTTAGAAGATCACAAAGAGAAAGCGAGAAACCTATCGGATATGGGTATGATACATCTCTTGTTACTAAACATTCTATTTATCTTGCCAAAGATTTGTCAAATGAAGAACCAAGATCATATGAAGAAGCAATAACCAAATCAGAATGGAAAGAAGCTATGGATGAGGAGATTGATGCTCTCAAAGAGAGTGACACATGGGAGTTAGTACCTAAGAAGGACTCAATGAAGGTAATAGGGTCCAGATGGATCTATAAGCTTAAAAGAAATTCTGATGGCACAATCAATAGGTACAAAGCCAGATTGATAGCCAAGGGTTTTGCACAAACCCAAGGCATTGACTATGAGGAGACATTCTCACCTGTGGCCAAGATGCCAATCATCAGAGTGTTGGTAAGTGTGGCTGCATTAAAAAATTGGAATATGTACCAATTGGATGTCAAGAATGCTTTCTTGAATGGATGGATTTCAGAGGAGGTATATATGTCACAACCTCATGGCTATGAGGACCCCAAGAAGGTAACATATGTTTGCAAATTAAAAAAGGCTTTATATGGATTGAAGCAGGCACCTAGGGCATGGAATTACAGGTTAACTACATACCTCCAAGACCAAGGTTTTGTCATGAGCAAGGCAGATACTTCTCTGTTCATTAAGAGAAGTAATTCAGAGGTAATATACCTTTGTGTTTATGTTGATGACATCATCATTACAAGTAATGATGTCAATGGAATAAAAAATATCAAAAGTCAAATGATGAAGGAGTTCAAGATCAATGATCTTGGTCTATTGAAATATTTTTTGGGACTTGAATCAGTCTACACTAATTCATGGATATATATCACGCAGAATAAATATGTACAAGATATGTTAAAGAAGTTTCACTTGGAGGATGCTAAAGTAGCAAGCACTCCAATGGAGGTATACCTAAAGCTAAGTGCTCATGAAGGTGATGAAGTCAAGGACATTACAGGTTATCAAAGTATGGTGGGTAGTTTGAACTATGCTACCAACCAATTTCATGGTCTTCAAAGAAGCAACCTACTGTTGCTTTGTCTTCCACAGAGGCAGAGTATAGAGGACTAGCTAATGCCACACAAGAAGCAATTTGGATTAAGATTTTGTATACAGAATTGGGCTTATTTACTAGGTCTTCAATAATCTTTGGAGATAATACAAGTTCTCTTCACCTTGCAACCCTATTTACCATGCTAGGACCAAACACATAGAGGTCCATTACCATTATGTGAGAGAGAAATTGATAAGCAAGGACATTCAACTTACCTATGTATCAACCAACATGCAATGTGCAGATTTGTTGACTAAAGCTTTGGATGGAACCAAACTTTGCAGGTTCAATTCCATGATTGGATTGCAGGATATACTTGAAGATTGAAGATGAAGACTTAAGCCAAAATATTTGGCTTGAGGGGGAGCTGTTGGTGTAAATTACAAGCCTACACATTTGGCTCAAAGGATGCATTGAAGTCTATACATACATGAAGAAGCATAGGAACATATGCTAGTGGTTGAATTACCACTTTACCTCATTGTAAAAGTCAAATTGACTTGGAATCTCTTGTAATCACCTACCAAAAGCATTCGTGGAAAATTAGTTGCTTGATTGAAAGAATATCTCCAAGCATTTAGGAGCTTGACCATAGGGAGCCAAAAGTTTGAATTTGAATTCAATTTTTTGGTCATCTCTTATAAGAATGGATATGAAAAGTCGCGGGTTAGAGAGAGCACTCCCGAGCCTAGCATTACTGATTTCTGAGTGTGTGTGAGGTCTACACTCAAGCCCACACCTCTCTACACCATTTGGCAATGAGATTCATGCCAATGGAGTTGTATACAAATGTTCATTAATACACACATTCATATTGTCCATCTCTGAGTTCTCTGTTAGTCTACTCAAAAGTCTGTCAACTTATCAAGGGCATATCTCAGTCAATTCTTCACCAAATGTAGTGATTCAAAGCTTGTTGGAATCCGCTTGACGTAATCTACATGCTATCAAAGTTTGAAGATATTATATTAAGCCATTTTGAGGAATTCTGCGTCGAGGTGAGCTCTGGTCATTTTTTGCTACAGTCCTAAAAAGTGGGGGGTATAGCGTAACTTGCTAAATTGATTTCTCTTAGCATAGTTTATCATTTTACAACATTCCACTTGGTATAGGTAGCTTACTAAGCTATTTAGATACCCCTAAAAGGAATTTTTCCAATTCCTACTGTGCTGGTCATACTAAGCAGAATACGCAGCAGATGTCAAGCCATAAATAGAAGGTTTTCTTGAGTTTGTGATTTCCAAAGTTATCTGTTTTGATTCAAACATTGCACCCATCATTTCGAAATGACATAGGACATTTTATGGTGTCATTTGAAAGCTAAGGAGGTCTAGTTATCAACTCTGAAGCAAAAGAGGGCTGGTACAAAGCAGGTTTAGCAGTACCTACTCAATCTCTTGGAGCATCCATCCATCTATCCCAACACATATTATGTCATACATACATACATAGTAGTAAACTAAATACATACATACTATTGTCAACATACATACATAAATAGATATTTTATCATTCATAGCTACATGAATGCATAGATGCATACATACACACACATGTGCATGTGTATGTGTATGTGTATGTGTATGTGTTTGTGTGTGTTTGTGTATGTGTATGTGTATATTTATGTGTATATGTATGTATGTTTGTATGTATGTATGCATGTGTGTGTGTATATGTATGTATGTATATATGTATGACATATGTATTTATGTATGTATGTATGTATGTATGTATGTATGTATGTATGTATGTATGTATGTATGTATGTATGTATGTATGTTGGAGTAAATCACAAACCTACACATTTGGCTTGAAAGATATCTTGAAGACTCTACATATGTGAAGAAACATAGGAACCATTGCTAGTGGTTAATTACCACTTTATCTCATTGTAAAAGTCAAATTGACTTAGAATCTTTTGCAATCACCTACCAAAGTGAGTCGTGGAAAAAGTAGCTCATTTGATTGAAGGAATATCTCCTAATATGTAGGAGTTTGATCATAGGGAGCCAAAATTTGAATTTGAATTCAAATCTTTACTCATTACATATAAAAGTAAACATGAAAACTCGCGAGTGAGATAGATCACTCCCGAGCCTCATTCTATTGATTTTTTTTTAGTGTGTGTGAGGTCTACATTTTAGCCCACACCTCTCTACACCATCAGGCAATGTTGTTCATGCCAATGGGATTGTATACTGTTGGAGAAACAATCACTAATTGGACATATATTTGAAGGTCAAATCTTAGGAAGAAAACCCCATGCCTATGTGAAGGGACAAATTCACAAATGTATCATATTTGTAAAGTTAGTTCACTTTAGTTCTAGAAGTTTTTTAAAATCACGAGAATACGAAAATCTATATAAGTTAGTTTGTATCAACTGACGCGGAGAGAGAGAGAGAATAGAGAGAAGAAGTAGAAGAAGGAGTTCATTTATACGACTGTGTATAGTCGGGCTTCTCTGAGTGAGAAAGCATCTGTAAAACTTCTGAGTTTTCATAGCTATGAGAAAGAACTGAGTAAAGTTCTGTGTATGAGTCTCTCTCCATCATCTCCATAATTACCTACTGTGTGATGAGTTAAAAAGATCAAGTTTTCCAAGCAACTCGATGCCTGGCATCGAATCTCTGTTGATAAGTCATATTTTCATTTATCATTTTCATTCAGTACTGAAGTGTTTGAAAACATGATGTTGTTGGAGCAACTTGATGCCTGGCATCGAATTCCAGTTGATAAGTCATATTGTAAGTGTGCATGAAATCACCTATAGTTTTGGTGTCCAAAAGATCAAGGTTTTATGCGGGAAGTCGATGCCCGGCATCGAATCCCTGCTGAAAAGTGGCCAAAAACATCCCAAGTCGATGCCCGGCATCGAATTCTCGTTGCAAGTCGATGCTAGGCATCGAATTCTAATTTTAAACAGGCGCTTTTACTAAAACAGGAAAGATTTCCAATTTTGGAAGGTCATACAGGGTCATCTTGTGAGAGCCATAACTTGAGTTCTAGAGATCCGTTTGATACATATGATAGCTTATTGGAAAGCTCTACTCTTCTAGTTTCAGCCTATAAAGTTTCATGGAGAAATAATATGTGAGCTAGGAGAAATTAGCAAAATACGGAAGGTATGTCATTTCGATGACTAGGAATTTCTGTAGAAGCAAAGTTCTCACTTTAGGCTATCATTTCTCAAAGTTTGGAGTGGCAATGATATAATGGTGACCATAGAGGTGTTCTAGTGTCACATTAACTCATTTCTTGTGGTGTTTCATACATCAACAAGTGGTATCAGAGCAGAAAGATTCTCGAGAGCAGAAGACGACAAAGGTACAAGAAGTTTTGTAAAGTTTTCCATTAAAGTTTCAAAGGTGAAGCATTTGAAGGCACAAGGCATCAAAAGATTACTTCAAAAGTATATTCATACACAAAGAAATCCAAAAGGTATTATCCTTTATCTTTAAGCTCACAGGTTGTAGCAGAAGGGAAGGAGTATGGAAGATCATATCTCCATTGACAAACTGGACAGAGATAATTACCCCGCATGGGTAATGAGAATGGAAGCCTTACTTATGAGTAAGGATCTCATGATATATGTTACAGGTGAAGAAGAGAAGCCAATATTTGAAGATGAAAGCCGACCAAAGAAAGAAGAACTTGATGCTTTAAAGCATTGGCAGAAGAAGGATGCAAGTGCAAAAGCTTACATTTACAATACAATCTCTGATCATTTGCTACCACACATCAGAGGATTGGAATCATCTGAAGATATATGGAATGCATTGGAGTATCATTTCCAAAGTACTACTAAAGCACGGAAAGCAAGTCTATGGTCAGAGTTTACAACATTCAAGAAGAAGCCAAGTCAAAGTATTAGTGATTATGTCACTAAGATGAAGGATCTAGCAGATAGTCTTGGATCCATAGATGAAGATGTTGAAGATCACAGATTGATTGCTCAGCTACTTGCAGGTTTGAGAGGGGATGAAAGGTGGAAACCTTTTGTCTTATCAACAGAACTTTCATTAAATCATTATGTTCCAGATTTGAACCAGTTGCTTGGTTTGATGCTCACATATGAGCAAGACTTGAAGGGAGATGGAGATAAAGGACAAAGTTCTTCAATGTACATGAAGAACAAGAAGAAAGGAGATAAAGGTAAAGCAAAGGATGAAGAAGAGTCAACTTCTCAAGTTTATTATGCAAGAGGTAAAGGCACTGGCAGAGGAAGAGCAAGAGGCTTTGGAAGAGGAAGAGGTAATCAAAATAACAACAAGAAGGCTTGCTGGATCTGTGGATTGAGTAATCATTTGGCTCATGACTGTTGGCACAATCAACAAGGATCAAACCAGAATCAAAACAACAATAGCAGAGGTCGAGGTGGAAGATATCAAAGTAATTTTCAAAGAGGTAGACAAAGTCAAAGAGGAGGCTATGGTAGAAGTGGAGGAAGAAGTTGGGGACATAATCAATCCTACAACACCACCTACTACAACTATGCAAATGACACACAGAATGAAAGTCATACATCATTGATGATGAATTCAATGAGTACATCAGACAAAGAAGATCTAAAGGTATTTTACATTGACTCTGGATGTTCTAATCATTTGTCAGGAAACATAGAATTGATGTCAGAATTGGAAAAAGGCATTTCTAGTCACACAGTTCAAACTGGTGATAATACAAGACATAGTGTACATTCAATTGGAAAAGTGAAATGCAAGAATGGAGCAGATTTGCTAACCAATGTTTTGTATGTTCCTACAATACCTAAAAACTTGATTAGTGTGGGACAGATAGTTGAAAAAGGGTTTCAAGTCAGGTTTACAAATGAAGGAGTATTTGTTGAAGATCCAGAGAATGGATATAATCAGATTGTCTCTGGTAAGAAAGAAGGTAGACTCTTTACTTTAAGAGTACAAGGGAACATTGGTCAAGCTTTGCTCACACATGGTGAAGGAGTGATTACAGAACTTGATCTCTGGCATAAGAGATTAGGTCATTTCAATGAAAGAGGAAATAAAGCTATGGTTGCTAATCAGTTTGTACTAGGATTACCAAATGTGAAAAGTCAACATATGGTTTATAAGTGTGAAGCATGTCAAATGGGTAAAGCACACAGGTTACCATTTCAGAAGAAAGGATTCAAACATGATGGAGTACTTGAGCTCATTCATACAGATGTATGGGGACCAACAAAAGAAGGATCTATCAGTGGCTCAAGGTATTATGTTCTTTTCATTGATGATGCTACAAGATGGATAACATTATATGTTTTGAAGGAAAGATCAGAAGTGTTTGGAGCTTTCAAGCATTTTCATGCATATGTAGAGAGAGTCACAGGTCAAAAGCTTAAGAGACTGAGGTCTGATGGAGGGGGAGAATACTTCTCCCAAGAGTTCAATGATTATCTTTGGAATGCAGGTATTAAGAGAGAAATAACCTGCAGGTATACACCACAACAAAATGGTGTAGCAGAAAGAAGGAACAGGACTTTGGTTGAGTTTGCTAGAGCTATGCTAAAAGAGAAGAACTGTCCAAATTATCTTTGGGCTGAGGCTGTAAATACAGCCACATATCTTGTGAATAGATTACCATGTGCAGCTCTGAATGGAATGACTCCATATGAAGCTTGGTGGGGTAAGAAACCAACACTAGATCATTGTAGAGTGTTTGGATCAATTGCATATGCTTATGTGCCATCACAGCTTAGGCATAAACTTGAACCAAAGGCAGAAAAATATGTGTTCATTGATTATGATGAAAAGCAGATGGGTTACAGGTTGTGGAATCCTCTAACCAAACGATTTCTTGTTTCTAGAGATGTTACATTTGATGAACAGAAAAGTTGGTATGCAGATCAAAGTCACACAGCTAAAGAATTTGAAGAAGAGGTAAGAAGATGTGAGAAAGGAAAATCAATTGTGCAGGTAAATAGAGATGAAGACTATATGCAAGCAAGTACATCCAGAAGTGGATTAACAAGAAGGAATGAAGAAACCCCTATATTTGATGAAGAGGTGTATCCAAAAACTTATGAAGAATGTGAACCAAGAAGGTCAAGCAGGACTAGAAGAAAACCAGAAAGGTATTCTTATGATACTTCTTACATAACTCAGAAGAACTATGCATATATGGTGAAAGATGATGAAGAACCTCAGAACTATGATGAAGCTAAAGGTAAGAAGTAATGGGAAGAAGCAATGGGAAGAAGCAATGAAGGAAGAATTCAATGCACTAGAGGAGAACAAGACATGGGAACTTGTTCCTAAACCAAATGGTAAGAAAGTAATTGGAAATAAATGGGTTTATAAAGTGAAGAAGCTTGCAGATGGAAGTATAGCCAGATACAAAGCTAGATTGGTGGTGAAAGGCTATGCCCAGACCTATGGCATAGATTATGATGAGACATTCAGTCCCGTAGCTAAGATGTCAACTATAAGGACAATCATTGCTACTGCAGCTTCAAAAGGATGGACTCTAAGTCAATTGGATATAAAAAATGCATTCTTGAATGGATACATATCAGATGAGGTATACATGGAACAACCTCAAGGATTTATAGATTCCAGGTATCCAAATTTTGTTTGCAGGTTGAGAAGAGCATTGTATGGATTGAAGCAAGCTCCAAGAGCTTGGAACTATAGACTGGTGAAGTATCTCAATGATCTTGGATATCAAAGTTCAAAAGCAGATCCAAGTCTACTTATCAGAAGAACAGAGGAAGGTACAATCTACATTTGTATTTATGTAGATGACATTATAATCACAGGTACTTCAGATGAAGGAATCAAGGAGGTAAAGAGATTACTTGAGAAAGAGTTTAAGATCAGTGACCTAGGAAAGTTGTCATACTTTCTTGGAATGGAAGTTACTTATACAGATCATGGCATATATGTGTCACAAGAAAGGTATCTTCTGAACTTGTTGAAGAAGTTTGATATGGAAAATTGCAGAGAAGCTTCAACTCCACTTGAAGTTAATCACAAGCTCAGTAAATATGATGGTGCAGAATACAAAGATATGAGGAAATATCAATCTCTTGTAGGTAGTTTGATTTATGCTACACTACCAAGACCTAATCTTAGTTATGCAGTGGGAGTTTTGTCACAATTCATGCATTGTCCAAAGGACCCACATTGGATTGCAGGTCAAAGAGTTCTCAGATATATCAAAGGAACTATAAAGGAAGGATTATATTATCCTTTTACATCGGATTTGAAGTTGAGAGCCTATAGTGACTCAGACTGGGCAGGTAACCAAGATGACAGAAGATCAACTCATGGTTACATGATATACATTGGTGATAAGCTTGTAAGTTGGTGTTCAAAGAAACAACATACAGTAGCATTATCATCAACTGAAGCAGAGTACAAAGGACTTGTGGAAGCAGCTAAGGAAGTCATATGGATGCAGACATTGTTCAAGAGCTTAGGCATTGATCAAGGTACACCTACAATACATGGAGATAATATGAGTTCACTTTATCTTGCAGCAAATCTAGTATTTCATGCAAGGACAAAGCACATAGAGATACAGTATCATTTTCTCATAGAAAAGGTAATGGAGAAGGAGATTGAAGTGGAGTACATTTCTAGTAAAGATCAGATAGCAGACATAATGACAAAGAGCTTGGATGGTGTGAAGACCAGCAGATTCAAAAGCATGGCAGGAGTAAAAGAAAAGAAGATGATATGAAGAAACAGGGAATGTCAATTAGTGATTGAGGGGGAGCTGTTGGAGAAACAATCACTAATTGGACATATATTTGAAGGTCAAATCTTAGGAAGAAAACCCCATGCCTATGTGAAGGGACAAATTCACAAATGTATCATATTTGTAAAGTTAGTTCACTTTAGTTCTAGAAGTTTTTTAAAATCACGAGAATACGAAAATCTATATAAGTTAGTTTGTATCAACTGACGCGGAGAGAGAGAGAGAATAGAGAGAAGAAGTAGAAGAAGGAGTTCATTTATACGACTGTGTATAGTCGGGCTTCTCTGAGTGATAAAGCATCTGTAAAACTTCTGAGTTTTCATAGCTATGAGAAAGAACTGAGTAAAGTTCTGTGTATGAGTCTCTCTCCATCATCTCCATAATTACCTACTGTGTGATGAGTTAAAAAGATCAAGTTTTCCAAGCAACTCGATGCCTGGCATCGAATCTCTGTTGATAAGTCATATTTTCATTTATCCTTTTCATTCAGTACTGAAGTGTTTGAAAACATGATGTTGTTGGAGCAACTTGATGCCTGGCATCGAATTCCAGTTGATAAGTCATATTCTAAGTGTGCATGAAATCACCTATAGTTTTGGTGTCCAAAAGATCAAGGTTTTATGCGGGAAGTCGATGCCCGGCATCGAATCCCTACTAAAAAGTGGCCAAAAACATTCCAAGTCGATGCCCGGCATCAAATTCTCGTTGCAATTCGATGCTAGGCATCGAATTCTAATTTTAAACAGGCGCTTTTACTAAAACAGTAAAGATTTCCAATTTTGGAAGGTCATACATGGTCATCTTGTGAGAGTCATAACTTGAGTTCTAGAGATCCGTTTGATGCATATGATAGCTTGTTGGAAAGCTCTACTCTTCTAGTTTCAGCCTATAAAGATTTCATGGAGAAATAATATGTGAGATAGGAGAAATTAGCAAAATACTGAAGGTATGTCATTTCAGTGACTAGGAATTTCTGTAGAAGCAAAGTTCTCACTTTAGGCTATCATTTCTCAAAGTTTGGAGTGGCAATGAGTTAATGGTGACCATATAGGTGTTCTAGTGTCACATTAATTCATTTCTTGTGGTGTTTCATACATCAACATATACAAGTGTTTATTAATAGATACATTTACATCATTCATCTCTGAGTTCTCTGTTAGTCTACTCAAAAGTCTGTCAACTTGTCAAGGGCATATCGTGGTCAATTCTTCACCAAATTCAGTGATTCAAAGCTTATTGGATTCAACTCAACGTCATCTACATGCTATCAAAGTTTGAAGTGATTCTATTCATCCATTTCAGAGAAATCTGCGTCGAGGTGAACTCTGGTCATTTTCTACTATAGCCCTAAAAAGTTGGGGGTATAGCTAAACTTGCTAAATTGATTTCTCTTAGCATAGTTTATCTTTTTACATCATTCCACTTGCAAATGGTAGCTTACTAAGCTAATTAAATACCCCTAGAAGGAATTTTATCAATTTCTACTGTGCTGGTCACACTGAGCAGAACATTCAGCAGGTGTCAAGACATAAATAGAAGGTTTTCTTAAGTTAGTGAACTTCAAAGTTATCTGTTTTGGTTCAATCATTACACACATCACTTCCAAAGGACATAGGACATTTTTTGGGGTTATTGGAAATCTAAGAAGGTCTACTTATCAACTCTGAAGCAAAAGAGGGCTGGTACAAAGGAGGTTTAGCAGTACCTACTCAGTCTCTTGGAGCATCCATCCATCTATCCCAACAGTGGTATCAGAGCAAACTAAGGTAAAATGGGAGATCGTTTTCCTTCATTTATTGACAAATTGGACAGGAACAACTATCAAGCATGGTCTCTAAGGATGAAGACCTACTTACAAGGAAGGAGTCTCTATGGATACATCTCAGGAGATGAGGAATTGCCCTCATTCAAGGCAAGAGGATTGCCAACCAAGGAAGAACAAGAAAAGCTCAACACATGGTGTGCTAAGGATGCATTGGCAAGGTCTTATTTACTCAACTCTATATCTGATTTTCTTTTGCCACATATTAGAAATTTTAAGAAATCCCAAGAGACTTGGGAAACCTTGTCATCATATTTTTCCTCCAACACAAGGGCTAGGAAAAATCAGTTGTGGATTGAATTCACAACACCAAGGAAGAAACCTAAGCAAGCTGTTTCAGAATTTGTGACCAAGATCAAAGATGTTGCAGAGCAGTTAGCAAGCATAGGAGAAGAGATTGAAGAAGAACAAATTGTAAGGCAAGTGATCAATGGAATCAAGGTTGATGACAAATGGGAAAGCTTCACCACTGCAATGGATCTCCACATGGACATGCACACTCTAGATCTTGCAACTCTCATGGGACAACTATTTACACATGAAGCAAAGCTCACCAAGAATGGAGATACATCCAAAGGTAATAACTCTTCTGCCCTATACACTGATAAAAAGTCTAAGGATAAAGGCAAGAGCAAGAAGGTGGAAGATGAAGGCTCTACCTCCCAAGCCAATTATGCAAGGAGAGGTAGATCTTCAAGAGGAAGGGGCAGAGGAGGTAAGCAAGGTAGGGGGAGACCCTATAACGCATCACCATGCAACATTTGTGGTCTATCAAATCATACTACAGATGAGTGTTTCAGGAATTATAAAAATCAGAGAGGAAGAGGCTACCAAAGAGGTAGATACTCACAGTCAAGAGGAAGGTTCATCCATCACCAAGGGTACAACAACAATTACAATGGCAACTACCAAGGAGGATTCAAAACCACAAAGGACTACAACAACTACACAGAAGAGCAGGATGACTCTCTTTTGATCATGAACATGACTTCAAAGTCAGGTACAAATGATGACCACCTATTCTACATTGACTCAGGGTGCTCAAATCATGTGGTTGGCAATGTGGCACTACTCTTTTATCTTCAGGAACCAAAAGGTAATCATCAAGTCCAAACAGGTGATGATACAAAGCATTCAGTAGTTAAAGTTGGAAATGTTAAGACTTGTGATGGTAATCAGAATTTGTTGAGCAGGGTACTCTATGTACCAACCATTACCAAAAATTTGATGAGTGTTGGTCAGATTGTGGAGAAAGGTTTGGAGGTCAGATTCAACCAATATGGAGCATATGTGGAGGATCCAAGGCATGGGTTCAAGAGGATTGCAAAAGGAGAAAAATCAAGTAGACTTTTCACTTTTGAGTTGGAAGATACAAAGAATATTGCACTATACAGTTATAAGGATCAAACACTTTCAGAGCTTGAGATTTGGCACAAAAGATTAGGGCATATAGGAGAAAGAACCGTGAAGCAAATATGCAGGGACCAGTGTGTGCTTGGGATACCTAATGTATCCAAGCAACATATGATTTACAAGTGTGGTGCTTGTCAATTTGGTAAGTCTCACAGGTTACCCTTCTCCAAGAAAGGATATATGCATGAAGACTACCTAGAGCTTGTACACACAGATGTTTGGGGACTAAGCAAAGACCCCTCAGTCTGAGGATCAAGGTACTATGTGTAAGCCACCGGATTGGCAATTGTAAACCCTTTTTCCTTTTCATATTCCGCACGAACAGAGAAGTCACTGTGAAGAGATGTAACTTTTTATAAAGCAATGAAAAGACACTTTCGGTGACGACCAGAAGAGTCGCCAGACTGTCTGTTTGGGCGAGACATTCTGTGGAGTTCCCGTAGTGTGTGTTTGAGAATTCTGCATACTGCTGTGTCTTTCTGTTTGTTTGATTATCTGCACCTGTACGGTAAAGATTGGGTTACGGTAATGTTACATTAAGTGAAGTATTGAATCGTTGTTCTGAAAGTTGTTTACTATAAGTCTATGTTACGGTAATGTTTATCCTTGCGTTGTGTATTGAGATGTATTGATTGGAATACGAATAGTAATTCCGTAAAGGAATGAGCCAGAGTTTTCTGTTAGAAAGTTGGATTAGTAGAGTTGTTTGGATGGAAGGTTAGGTGAGTGAGTTGATTTGGGGAAATCAAGTATAGGGCCTCTGATTATTCAGACCCCTTCCACTCCCAAGAACCCGAATAGAGTTTAAACGTGTTCTCACGGCAAACACGCATTTAACACTGGTGCCGTCTGTGGGAAGTGGCACCAGAGTTTTGCAAAGTGATTGTCGGAAGGTGGCAACAAAGTGTTGCAAAGTGATTGTGGGAAGGTAACCATTGATTGTGAATCGAGAGTAAGATAGAAGTAGTACGCAAGAGTTGAAAAAGGTGATATATGTCGGTTACTCGGTCCAGTGAGTCGTATCCGAAGTACAGACAGCCTTGGGTGCCAAATTTGTGAAGGACACCCCTAGGAGGAAGCAGCATAGATCGGTTAGGTCTGGCCGCGGAAGAAGCGAAGCACGTTAGTAGTGATTCCGATAGCGTTCCGGTGGAACATACTGCAATTCCGATAAATTTCGATGAAATCTCGGTGCAATCTGCAAAAGATACAGTAACTTCAGAGTCCACAGGAACGCAGTGTGCAGTTGATCCGACATCGTCTAGTCAAGATTCAAATCTCTTTACGGATAGAGAAAAATTACAATTTTCTGGTGACAGTGTTATAGTTCTCGATGAATCTTCATTCCAAGCACCACTGTTCGGAGCAAGTTTGCCTACGTTTGATACCGCAGAAGAGGATAAGCTATTCAAATTAGAAATTCGTAAGAGGTTGAGCTCCATTTTTGAACCGGAAGAAGAGCAATCTAATCATACAGACTCCGAAGAACCGGAACCACATCCTCAGCACTCAAGAAATAGTAACAATACTGCCACTAGCACCATGAGTGGGCAACAATGACAGTGTTATAGTTCTCGATGAATCTTCATTCCAAGCACCACGGTTCGGAGCAAGTTTGCCTACGTTTGATATTGCAGAAGAGGATAAGCTATTCGAATTAGAAATTCGTAAGAGGTTGAGCTCTATTTTCGAACCGGAAGAAGAGCAATCTAATCATACAGACTCCGAAGAACCGGAACCACATCCTCAGCACTCAAGAAATAGTAACAATACTGCCACTAGCACCATGAGTGGGCAACAACAACAACAACAACAACAACAACAGCAGCAACAACAGCCACTTCCACCTGATCCGGTTCCAACAGGAGTCACCTACACAAAATTTGGTGGATTTCTAGGTGATGATCCTGATGCTCATGTACGTACCTTTGAAATTAGTTATGCAGTACTTAACCATCCACCTGATCCGGCATACAAGGCCATAGTATTCCAGTCAACACTAGTTAATGAAGCAGCGAGGTGGCTTACAGAATATGATATCTACCATTTTGGCACCTATGAAGTGGTAAGGGATGCGTTTCTACAGAGATTCCGACTGAAGAAGAATCCTACCGAGATTTTTGATTACCTGCAGAACAATAGACAGAAGATGAATCAAACAATGCAGGAATATGCCACCCTATTCAGAACTCATTTGAGACAACTACCTCCGGCACATGCTAATTTACCAGATGATGTCATCACTCAGTGGTTTATTAATGGGTTAACTCCACAACTAAAACAAATTATGATCATCCATTGTGTGGGAGCTATGACATTAGATGCGGTTATTGCAATGGCTTTGCAGCTCGAGCATAAGGTTGGAGGCTTTACCGAAGATTTCGAGTGGTTAAAAGCCAGTAAAAGTGTTGCAGAGGATCCGGCTAGACAAATGTACTACACTAAGTGCAAGAATCCAGGGCATACCAGTGTCACATGTGCCCTTAATCAGATGTATTGCGCTATCTGTAATACAACCGGACATTCCACCGAAAATTGTGCTTATAACGCCAAATTGCAGGGACCAGCAACCGTAAATGCTATCATACAAGAACCAGGGCAGCCGGCCACTCATTATGTACCACCTCAGATGAGAAATAATCAGCAGCAAGGATATAGAAATTATCGAGGATAGCGAAATACAAATTACAATACAAATCGCTGGTAGATAGGAACATCACAGGAAGGTAATTCTTTGCCACCCCCTCGTTGTCATTTTTGCGGTGAATTAGGCCACATACGTAGATTCTGTAAAGATGCAGCAGAATATGATCAAAGGAAGAAAGAGCGTCAGAACCCAATGACCAATATGGTTTATATATCACCAATGGAAACTCAGGCCGCAGTGATTCAAACAAGATCTGGTAAGCAGTTACACCCAGCAGCAGAAGTGTTTGAACCTGGCATTCATGAACAACATAGAATGTATGACAAAGCTAGTCAATGGACCACCAAAGAGTCTACAGTGTTCCCAGATCCAATTCCGGTGACCCAAGTGCCGCTACCAAAGGAAGGATCACAGAATCAAGATTCTACCCTAGTAACAGGCACATCATCTTCAGAATCGGTGAAAAGTACAATTCAAGCAGATCAGGCATGGGAAATTTTATCTAAGGCATCCATTACTCTCCCTCTTGGACAGTTACTTGCATTAGTGCTGGAAGTTTGGCAGCAATTCCAGCAATAGCTCAGTCCTGGGTCTTCCTGCATTCCAACGACAGCAACGGTACAACCGAAAACTGATTCTACGGTGGATCATGTGGTCCCTTTAATTACGGTATGGTACAAGAATCATAAGATTACTCAAGTACTAATTGATGGTGGTTCTGGTGTAAACATAGCCACTACAACGCTTTGTAAAAAGTTGGGATGGACGCAAATCGAGCCTGTTCAATTTTTTGTAAGAATGGCTGACCAATCAAGAGTTCATCCGGTAGGACTTGTAAGAAATGTTCCGATAACTTTGCAGGGTACAATGTTTAAGATGACCTTTGTCGTCTTAGAATTACCGGAGTCCAGTCTCGATTATAATCTTCTTTTCGGCCGACCCTGGTTGAAACAGGCTAAGGTTATACAGGATTGGTCAGCATAGGAACTTACTTTTAAGGACAATCACCGTAAATATGTTGTCAAATTGGATGCTATTCAACCCTGTGAATTACATGCCAGACCATATGTAGTAGAGCCAGTTCACATGTTGGATGGCTTATCTGACGATGAAGAAGAAGCATTTTTGAAGAACAATGAAGATCTAATTTCCTTAGGTACTGTAGATCTGCAATCTATTGTAGATAACTGGAGTCCGGCAACCTGTACGGTGGTGCCTGTGACTGAAGAAGTGGAGACAGAAGATACTGTTGCTATGAATGAAGCCGCTCTACAACACCTTTTATAGTCAACTGACAACCCAGGCAAACCTCGTCAATTCTATGTTCCCAAAGATTAGTTAATTACCTATAATTTCGGAGATGAAGTAAACCCACGACCTGTCAAGATAAAGGAAGGATTGTTTTAAGTATTTCAAGAAGATTTGATCCAACTTATTCGTGAATTCTCTGATGTTTTTGCATGGGATTATCGTGATATGAAAGGTCTGGACCCTCGCATCTATTAACATAGGGTAATGCTCAAACCAGAAGCCAAGCCGATTAAACAAAAAAGTTACCGTATGAACCCTAACTATGCAGCACAGGTCAAAGCAAAACTTGATCGCCTATTAAAGGTAGGATTCATTATACCTATTGAGCACAGTGAATGGATCTTCCGGATTGTAATCGTACCAAAGAAAAACAAGCAGCTCAGAATATGTGTCGATTACCGGAAATTGAATGCAGCCACCGTACCTGACCCATTTCCTCTTCCATTTCTTGATACAATGTTGGACAGAGTGGCTGGACATGAGATGTACTCATTTCTTGACGGTTATAGTGGTTATAACCAGGTCCGAATGGTTGAGCAAGATATATCGAAAACAGCGTTTTATTACGAATTGGGATGTTTTTGCTTGCACAGTCATGTGGTTTGGGTTAAGAAATGCTCCTAGCACCTTTCAGTGATGTATGCAGGAAATCTTCTCACCCTATCTTACTTCTTTTATGCAAGTATATCTAGATGATTTCTCTTTATTCGATAAGATGGTTGCACACCTGTATCATTTACGGTGTTGCTTTGAAAAATACCAAGAATACTGACTCTGTTTGAACCCCACCAAATCTGTCTTTGTGGTTTCTTGTGGTAAACTCCTTGGCCACATTGTATCTGCACAGGGCATACAAGTTGATCCAGACAAAATTGCAGTTGTGTTAGAAGCACATGTACCTACTACACCGAAAGAAGTCATGCGATTCATGGGTCAAGTCAGGTGGCATGGTCGACATTTACGGTGGCTTGCCCATTTGGCAATACCCCTAAATTGGCTAATCACTAATACTCCTAGACAGTTTGATTGGACACCGGAATGTCAAACTGCATTTGATCGTCTAAAAGGATTATTAACGCAGGTTCCAATTCTACAACCTCCTGATTGGGAACGCCCATTTCATGTGTTTGTATACACATCAGATATAGCCATTGGGAGTGTTTTAATGCAACAAACTGATAAGTGGTTTAGGCCTGTCTATTATGCAAGTTGAAGGCTTGCTCTTGCTGAAAGAATTATTCAGTAACTGAAAGAGAATGTCTTAGTTTAGTGTATTATGTAAAGAAACTCCGGCATTGTTTACTAGGCCGAAAATTCGTCTTTCATGTAGACCATGCTGCACTGGTGTATCTAGTCCGGCAGCAGCATTTAGGTGGTCGTTTGGCATGATGGGTTCTATTGTTGCAAGAATTTGATTACGAATTAATTCATCGACTCGGCACTGCACATGCATTAGCAGATTTTCTCTCTCGGTTAGATTCCGGTGAAGCTCCAGTCGGTGTTGATGACACCATACCAGCAATTTATGTTACTGAAACGACTAGTGATGAATCTGCACAACCTCCTGTGACACCTACTTACTATGATCAGTTATTAACCTTTCTTACTGATGGACGTCTTCCTCCTCAAACTTTCCCTGCAATGCGCCAGAAAATTGCAGTTTACAGTCACAGATTCCGGTTGATTGCCTGACAGTTGTATTATATGGATCACACTGGAATTTTACTTCGTTGTATTCCTCCACATGAAGTAAACTCAGTAATCGCTCTGGCACATTCCATACCCTCCGGTGGACATTTTGCACCAGATTTAACGCACCGAAAAATTCTACAAAGTGGGCTCTGGTGGCCTACTATGTACCGAGATGTATCTCAATTTGTGCAACAATGTGACAATTGTCAGCGATCTGGACAGCCTTTACAATGCCATTTCTTTCCTCTGCAGCCTGTCTTACCTTTAGAACCTTTTCAGAAATGGGGTCTTGACTTTATTGGACCAACCACACCTCCAGCAATCCTTAGCAACAACAGATATATTCTGACATGCACAGATTATGCTACCAGATGGGTAGAAGCTTGGGCTTTACGGTCCGCCACAGCTGTTTCGGTGGCAAAATTTCTAATGAAGGACGTATTCCCACGTTATGGATTACCTTTGGAACTTGTCACAGATCAAGGGACCCACTTTATCAACAATTTAATGCGAGTGTTGACACATGCTTTTCAGATTCTGCATAAATTTAGTTCACCGTACTATCCTCGTGCTAATGGCTTAGCTGAGAGTACAAACAAAACGTTGTTGACTATGCTTCGAAAATTGATTGTGGAATCACCAGAAAGATGGGATCAATTACTACCTGCAATATTATGGGCATACCGGACTACATACAAGGTCGCAACCGGACTGAATCCTTTCAAACTTGCATATGGAATGGAGGCAATTGCACCAATGGAACTTGTAGTACCAAGCTTACGTGTGGCCATCTCTCAGAAATTGTTACCTGAAGAGTCTTTACCATTTCGGTTGGATACACTCAGAGAATTAGATGAGCATCGCTGGGAAAGTTTTCTGACTCTTCAAGAAGTACATTTGCGGCAAGCTCGTACACATGATCGGTATCTTAAAACTCCAATTTTCATGGTAGGACAACTTGTGCTGTTTTATAATGCAAAATCAAATCGTTCTGCTAGAAAATTCAAGTTACGATGGTTTGGTCCTTACCGGATTACTGAACAAGTGGGCCCAATGACTTTTTGGTTGACTACTTTGACCGAAATTCCTCTTCCAAAAGTGTTGAATGGTTCAAAGTTGCGGCCGTATCATCAAGCGCCTGATTCGCACTGAAGTGTTCTGCAGTTGCCCGCATATTTTTTTCTTTTTTTCTCTTTTATTTTCTTTTCCTTTTTAGTTTTGTGTGATTAATAAATTAAGTCTGTAAATATCCTCGTTTTGATACCTAATTATGATCAACAGCCGCCCTGCATTATCGTTTTGCTCATGCATGCACACCGTAGTTATGAAGGTTATCATCTCAACATCGCGCGATGATTAACAATTTCGATCGCCTCACACTGCCAAGTATCTACTTAATCTCTTTTGTTTCGCTGTTAATCGCTATTGTGTCTCTGTAATCTGTGTGTTTTGTGTTTCTTGTATTCACTGTGTCTTTGTGCTACGTTGTGTGCACATCATGGAAGCCCTGGCAAACTTTGCTACCTTCCGTGATGGACTCCCTGCGGATGTGGGTGAATTCTTGCGCGTCCGTGGGTTGTCTAATTTCACTGAATTGCCTTGGCATTCAGTGGAATGTCACCCATTTTACGCCCAAATCATTGCCACCATCGCTACCACACCTGCTACGGAGCAGAGTTGGCCAATTACCTCTTTACCATCTCGTACTGTAATCACAATGCAGTCATTTGCTGATGCTTTCTGACTCTCTCCAGAAGGTCGAGAGAATGGCCTAAATCTGCCAATTGCTACCATGATTCAATTGTTCCCTAGGTACTCTTCAAATGAGTATGCTATACTCTGTCGCCCTGAGCCTGAAAGAACAGCCTTACAATTTTTAGTAGCCATCTTAAACCTGCAGAAACATACATATGGGATATCTCGCCCGTTTTACTTAGTGATTGATATGGCTGCTAGAGAGCTTATCAATTTTGCTTCCTATTTTTTCCGGCGCATTCATCGTGAATGCATTGCAATTATTAAGCAGGTTAACAAAGGAGATATGCCGCGTTCCCGTCTTCTGCATATACTCTCTTTCTTATTTCTGACCATCCAAGCAGCACAACCGCCTCCAGGAGGTCCAGTCTTATATCATGAGGAATCTGCTCAAATTCTTGAAGACGACGAAGAAGATGACGATGAAATCTTCCAGCTCCTCCACCGAAAACGAATCAGAATAAGCTCTTCTGATAGTCAAGTAAAGGGTTCCGCCACTAGAAACGAAGAAGAAGGACCTGAAGAAGAGACTTTCCATGACATAGCTACTTCGATGCATCATGATTCATCAGCCCAGTCATCTCCAAACAACCAACAAGAGCAAAGTGTGACCAATTCTGACGACAAGTCTTCTAAGGAAGAATCGCAACAACACTCCAAACAAGAGGTACACGAAGATACACAGGTTATTGTTGCAGAGATTTTGGCAGAGTTGATTACAGTAGTAGAATCTGCCATTGCTCAATCGGACGTGACTTCGCAACAACTTACCGAAGCAACCAACAATCTGAAATCCACTCCTCCACCCGTGCCTCCACTCCAACCTATTGTTCCCATTCCACCAATCGTACCTGACGCACCCGATTCATCATCCTCTTCATCTAACTACTCTCCACCCTATTCCCATCAACTCCTGACAACCTCTTCATCTCAACCACATCCTCCTCTTCCGGTTCCTTCAATTCCTATGATTTCTGAGCTCGCATCCATGGGTCAGATGTTGATTCATCTATCGCAGCAACTACTAGCACAGATGAAGGAGATTACTGATAATCTCAGAGACGAATTTTAGCATAAAGTAGATATTCTTGAAGTAGACATTAGTCCACTCCAGGAAGAAATACATATAGTAAAGGTAGAAAATCATGCTCTACACAAACAGATATTACAGCTCCAGGCTAGAATTACCGAACAAGAATCATAGGAGTTAGCTGAGATTCAAGCAAAAGATGATTTGTTATGTGTTGCTGATGCAGAGATCCTACAATTAAAACAATTAGTCAACGATAAAGAAGATGCACGCATAGCACTGGAAAATTTGTTAGAAGAGACTAGAGCACAATTAGATGAGGTAGTACAAAAAGGACAAGAAATGACGGTTTTACTAAAGCAAACTAATACGGAGCTAGAGTTTGCAACTGCAAACCTATTTGAATCCAATGCTGCTCTTAAAAGCCAGATGATGTTAGTCGCTCAACTACAGAAGGAGATACCAGGCATATGCCGAGAAAGAGATGCTTACTACCAGACCATACAATTTCAGAATCAAGAGTTGGAGAGAAGAGAGAACCAACTGGGTGCTCAAGCCGAAAGACTATCTAGAGTTGATAAACAGATTGCAGACATGAAAGTGAACCGAGATGCAGCTTTATCAAATGATTTTTACTTATAGGAAGCCTTTTTGCAAACACAAGCAGAAATTTTGATGAGCCAAGTAATTTCTTTAAGCTCTGTACGAACTGATGCTCAATTAGTAGAACCAGAGATCCTGAAGCAGATGTTAGATTCATTAAAAAAGAAAATTGCTCGAACATTTAAATTAGCTAGAAGAATGTATTTACAGGATATAATAGATGAACCATAGAATTTTATATACCTACAGGTTCGAGTCTACCGTGCGTGCCAGTGTAAGCCACCAGATTGGCAATTGTAAATCCTTTTGCCTTTTCATATTCCGCACGAACTGAGAAGTCGCTGCAAAGAGATGTAACTTTTTATAAAGCAATGAAAAGACACTTTCGGTGACGACCAGAAGAGTCGCCAGACTGTCTATCTGGGTGAGACGTTCTGTGGAGTTCCCGTAGTGTGTGTTTGAGAATTCTGCGTACTGCTGTGTCTTTCTGTTTGTTTGATTATCTGCACCTGTACGGAAAAGATTGGGTTATGGTAATGCTATATTAAGTGAAGTATTGAATCGCTGTTCTGAAAGTTGTTTACTGTAAGTCTGTGTTATGGTAATGTTTATCCTTGCGTTGTGTACTGAGATGTATTGATTAGAATACGAATAGTAATTCCGTAAAGGAATGAGCCAGAGTTTTCTGTTAGAAAGTTGGATTAGCAGATTTGTTTGAACGGAAGGTCAGGTGAGTGAGTTGATTTGGGGAAATCAAGTATAGGGCCTCTGATTATTCAGACCCCTTCCACTCCCAAGAACCCGAATAGAGTTTAAATGCATTCTGACGACAAACGCGCGTTTAACATATGTATCTTTCATTGATGATTATAGCAGATGGACTGTATTATACTTCATGAAGCACAAGGATGAGATATTTAATTGCTTTAAAAAATATCTTGCATTAGTTGAAAATCAGACAGGAAGGAATTTGAAGAGGCTAAGGTCAGATGGAGGAGGTGAGTACTTCTCCAATGAGTTTGAAGACTTCTTGCAGGATAGAGGCATCAAAAGAGAAATAACCACAAGGTATTCTCCTGAAGAGAATGGGGTAGCTGAAAGAAGAAATAGGTTAATTGTTGTGACAGCTAGATCTATGCTTAATGAGAAGAAGTTACCTAACTATCTATGGGCAGAGAGTGTTTCTACTGCCACTTACCTCATAAACAGGTTACCATCTAAGTCTCTTGATGGAATGACACCCTATGAAGCATGGCATGGTAAGAGACCATCATTAGATCACTGCAAAATATTTGGATGTGTAGCATATGTGCACATTCCTTCTCAGATAAGAGGTAAGCTAGACCCAAATGCTGAAAAATGCATTTTCATTGGGTATGATTTA